>JAUMTR010000022.1:1140094-1166289 GCA_032270685.1 Microctenopoma stevenorrisi | reverse complement strand
CTGGTGTCTTCTTCTTGTAAGTCGCTTTGGATAAAAGCGTCTGCCAAGCAAAGTAAAGTAAAGTAAAGTAAAGTAAACCTTTCATCATGCTCCCCAAAGCAGAGCTGCGCGGTAACGGGATTAATCATGTGTAAGGTGTGATGGGGGTCCAGCCTTGGCTACAGTGTCTGGACTTCACTGCGTTTACAAAGCTAAACCCAGGTATTAGTAGTAGAAGTAGTCCAGACCCTGCGCTACTTCTATCACTACAGTTTCACCCATATAATTAGCATAATAATAATGAATACTTTATTGATCCCTTTGGGGAAATTGTTGTTTGGACAGCTGCTAGACCTGTGTCTGCGCTACTACTCAAGTTATCCACCGCACGAGGAGAGCCATGAGGTGAATGCGAGTGGTATGGGACTACCAGACCTCCACCAGGTGGAGGTGACACGAGGTGATGCAGCAGTCAGTCTAAAGCCGCTCTAGTCCGCTGATGTCAGCCTGCTGTGTTTGACTTGTGCTTTATTGGTATTTGGGAATTGTTGGAAGAAGATGATTCTCCTCATTCTTCAAAAACCTCGCAGTGACGTGAAGGCGCCGAACACAACGCTTCCCTGTGTCGGAGTTGTCCTTCAACGTCATTCAAGTCATCTGACCACAGGTCACCTGAAGTGTCACGTGAGCTAAATGTTAGAGATTTTATGGCCCAGGCAGTTTAAATAAGAGAACATTAACGTTCACAGTGTGAATAAATGTTCATATAGAGCTCTGTAAAATAGGATTAAATGTTCTTCCCTCTACATTTTTGGAGAAAGTATCGAGCGAGGATAAATATAATTTCCACCTGTCATGCTTTTCTCAGGCAGATGCACAGAACACACGTTAGCACGAGCTTTTCCTGACTCGTACCGTACAGTTGCCTGTTTGCTTTACATGTACAGATGCCTTTTCAGCTCACAGATGCAGGTTTGTCACGCAGCACCAAGATCAACCCAGTGTTTGTTTGAGTTAGAGTGCTGGGATCGTCCCCCTCTCCCGCTCGTATCAAACTGGCTTCTCTGTCCCAGCAGAGAACCGCTCCCCTGTTCCCGACCTTTATTCATCCAGCCAGCCCAGAAACTGGGGGCCACTCACCCGCGTAACCTGCAGCCATGATGAATTGCTGCTTTAAAAAGTACAACTAAATCGGGTTTATGTTGGTCTGTGGCGACGCTGCGCAGGAGACAGAGCAGCTTGTCAGGGTCTGGTAGAAAACAGCATGTGTACTGTCTGCTGCGCGTGGAGAACAGTGGGCTTCTGTGTACGTTTTACCATGGAAACCTGAGCTATGATGTCATATCATGTTATGAGATGGTCGTGAACAGATGGTTTTACTATAGAATCGATAGGACTGAGGAAACATCTGTAGGTGTACAGGTACATGCACATACAGCCCACAACTGGACCCATTAACATACTGACAACGATGGTGAACGGTTCTCGCGTCTGTTTCACTGTGTGGAACAGCTGGATCCTTATGTGAGTGCTCGTTTCATTTCCACCCTCTTCTTTTTCCATAGCTTCTTCTAGATTGTTCTCATTCATGCATATCTGCCCAACAAAAAACATTTATAGTACATTTTTCTGGCCTCATGAATGTGAGTGTCCGGTTGTTCCAGATGTGTCTGCTAGAACTCCTGGGAGCGTCGTCAGGGTTGTTAGGTACTAATTAAATGCATAACATTGTATTTCACAGGACCGGTTTGGTGATGTGGTGTGACTGTGGCAAACAGGTTGGTGGCTCGGGGTGCAAATGCTGAAGGCAGGAAAAGTAATAATAATAATAAAATAACATAGAATAACTATAATAACTGATACTTTATTGACTCCCCTGGGGAAAGGCTGCTCCTTTGAGGTGCAGGGGGTCAGGGTTTGGACGTCTTGTCCAAGAGCACTTTCGGGTTTTAAGACAACAAGCTGAAATCCTGCCCAGTAACAGCCAACATTTGGCACCGAGGCACGGAGAGTGAAAGCCGAGGATCTTATAGTGCAAACATATGTAGAACAGCACATGCTGATAAACCACAGATGTGTGTGTGTGTGTGCGTTTTGGATGGGCCTAAATGCATATGAGACAGGTCAGGCCTTGGATCCTGGGGAACGTCTTACAGGCCAGAATCTCATTGTCATGTGCTGCAGCTTGTGATGGATTAAAGCCCTGACTGAAATCACCACAGACCCCTGGCACCGTCTCCCCTTGATATCCTGATGTCTGAGCGCTAGCCATTTCAAACATTCCCATATGTTCTTCGGCGTAGCAAGAATGCACAAGTCATTATTCTAAATACAGAACACATATAAATAAATATAGTCTCCGGTCAACAGACATGGAAGTCGTATGGCGCTGACATACACACACACACACAGCACCGTGTACTTAAGCTGTAAGTATAGATAGAGATTTCTAAAGTTATACATCCGTTTTAAACCACAGGAGAATCAACAAATGATCCTTTTATTGGAGCAGTTTGAATGTCTGTGTTTCACTTTCTTTGTGTACAGAGATTATATACCCAGCAGGTTTTTCACGCTGCATAAATAATTGGAGGCATTGAGTTGGCTGAGGACCACTGTTCATTTTGGCACCAGATTTTGATGTAGTCTTCTGAGGGAAATGTATTGTAGTTCTTTGACTCCAGGCTGAAGCCCAACACAGAAGACACGCGTCGCCTGGCTTCTCTGTGCTAAGTTTGACCAACTAAAATTAAAGTTCATTAGTAATGAATTTAATCGATGCTGACTTGAGGACCATACAAATGCATCTTTGCTCAACTGGAGGCAGAGATTAAATCCTATATTTGCATTTCTGAATAAAACATTAGATTTAGATTTTTGTAAAAATGTAATCATGTAAATAGAAATGTATATAATATATTTTTAAATGGAACTGTTGCAGATCCTCACGGGTAAAGCAGTTGTCTCACTAATGAACAACCAGAGGAAGGCTTAAATGCTTGACTGCTGTGGTAACAGGCTGCACAGAGGACGTGTAACTCACGAATGTGTGATGTGTGAAATAGGAAGCCGTGGTAGTGAAAGCCTGTTCAGTTTTCACATCCACATGACGCAGCGGCGCTCCAGCACACTCCGCCTGCGCCCAGCTCACTGCTTTCATCTGTGAGCAGAGCTAAATTCAGAACAAATGTTGTTCGACTCTCCTTCGGCCTCCTCCTGCCTCTGACAAAGTGCTTCCAGAGCAAGGCTGCGAACGTTCCCATGTACTTGTTAGCATTTATGAGCACAGATGTTAGACCTACCATACCCTGATTTGCTCTTCACGCTGGACTCTGGCTGTGATGAGGGTTAGAACCTCTGTCCCGCAGCTAATGTCGTGCTGTTGATTTAAAGCATGACCCTGCATACTTTCCTCAAACACACAGCCCGAGTCTTGCACAGCGTGCTAGTTTCTCCCCCCACTTCTGTGCCGATCTGTGAACAGACGGGATTCGTGATGCATTCCGTCGGAACAATAAACACCTGCTAAGAGTCCAACTGGGTCGGACAGCAACGCCCAGGTGAGCTGAAGAAACACCTCTCATGGACGGCGCCAAGCAAATAAACAGAACACGTCTCTGCCGCGAGGCTGGAAGGAGTCTACTTTCCTGACCAGTGTCTCGTCCACAGCTATGTGGACTGAACCATCCAGCCCTCGAACTGGGTTTTTGTAAACACACAGCCCTCAACCGGGCCTGTGCTGTTGGATTGATTCAGTCACACTGGACTTCACGCTGGGAAATATGATGATTGTCTGCTCTGACAGAGGGGAACACCCCCATTTTTCTATTTATTATATGGAACCATCTGTGCTTCTAACATTGTCCCACTACAACTCAAACTTTTGCTCCACCACCTTTTTTAAATATAACCTGGACAAATCAATCGTACTACAGCGGTGCTTAGATTGTGAGCCATCACTTTCTACTTCTGGTACGTCTCCAACCTCCTGGGGCTCCTAATCATTTCCTCTTCACCCACTCACACAATGGAGAGGGCTCACACTTGAGGAGCAGTTTATTGCAACACGCTGGTGAAGGGAGGGTGTAATGATGGGATGGGAAGTGTTTTTACCACCCTCCCTAAGCAGAGGCTGAGCATTTCATCAGCATTTATGGTGCAAACCAGGAATGGTTGGCGGCTGCGGATTTTTTCAGCAGGCATCTGGAGAGCCAGGCAGAGCCAACAGCTCCATGTCCTGGGCACTGTCTCAGCAGAGGCGCTGAAAAGATTTGAGGAAGAAAACAGGATTCTGTCTGCTGACTGGAAGGATGTAGATGTAAAGGAATAAATCCACTTTTTAAATAGTGAGCTGCCGTCAGCTACAGGAGAGTCCTGTGGTCACATTCACAAAAAACAACTCTGTGTTTCCTTCTGGAGAAACAAAAGGGTTTTAGATACGTCTCTGCTCTTGGTCAGCAAAGTCTTGCATATACAACGTTGCAGCTTTCTTGAGGGGGAAGACCCTGACGCTGCAGTTGTTTGAGCATAAAACTGTTAGAGGACATTGTCCCATATCTGCATATGTCTTTGCCAGGTTGAAAATGCAGCAAACTGGCTCAGTAATGTTGCTTTGCTGACATGAGCTAATAAACATCACTGTAAATTTGCCAAAGGCTGTTTTTTCCTCAGCTGACTGTGGACAGGTCTCACACATACAGTCTAATATAAGATAAATATACAACACTGTTAAAAATCGAGGCACGTGAAAGAGACAGATTTTATTTTGGTGGTCAATATTAACTTCCTTTTTACCTCGTGTAGTTTCTGAGAAAAAATTATGTCCACATATGAAAACATTTGTTTATATTTCAATAAAAAACTATACAGTTACAATTAAGTAATGATGCAAAACCCAACGTTTGTCCTGAGAACAAAAACAGAATGACAAACAACAATTGTCCCTTTGAGCAACGGCTCATTTGAACAGCTGCTAACAGCTGCTGGAAGATGTTTGTCTGTCACAAACAGTAAAAGAATAACGTCCTTGTATTTGGACATCAGGAGAATAATTTGTAGTTTGTGATGTCCACATATGTGGGCGCCAGGTCCTGGGAGGTTATATCCCCTCTTTTTGCTTCTTCGATCAGCAGATCCCCTCTAATGTAACTTGGCTTTAATTTGTCCTACTTGAATTGTTAAATCTCCCCATTTATAGTTCGGTAACACAGGCTTTGTGTTAGAGTAGAGACATCACACGTCCCACAATTCCCTTTCCACAGGCTGAGTAGGACTGACAAACTGACCTTGAGTTGTACGTTTGGTGGAGTGCACCTTTAACCTCCATCTTGCAAAGATTCCCCCCCAGCAGCGTTGCTTCAGGAGGTTCCTACCGTCTCATCCCCCACTCGGTCGGCCCGTCTTTACTCCCCTTGGCTCTGGGTCTGGATGGGATTACGTAAATGTTTGGTACGGTCCCCTGGCAGCGTCCTGGGGTGTTTATTAACTGGGCTGTTTATTATTTTTATACCTCGATCTGTGACTTAGTGCCAGAGCGACAGCTAATGCCAAGGTGAACATGGCCGGCTTGGACCGGGCTTTAGACACAAAGTCACGGGATGCCACCATAAAAAAACAACACACACACACACGCGCCACAATGCCCTCTCTAACCCATGCATGCACACTCGTGGTGCTGTGTGTGTTCCCATCATTTGCGTTATAGCTGCGGGACAGTCGTTCAAACGCGTTGACCTGCTGTGAAAGCATGTTTGTTCATTCATTAGAGATTCTTTCCTCTTTGCTCACACGAGGCACATTGCTGATCAAACTCACGAGAAACACTGACAAATCATGCTAGTAATGGTGTTTGTTACTTTACCTGAAGGAAGTCACACACCCTGAGGTCTGTGTGTGCTCGCATGATTGAGAGAAGGCGAGGGCGGACGTGTGCGTGTTTGTTATGCAGGGGGGCAGGTGTTTCAGTTTATTCCAGGAAAGCTGATGAAGGACGCACTGTGCACAGTGAGTATTTATAGCCAGTGTATCTCCCGCAGTGTGGAGCCTGAGTTGGTGTGAAAATACACTCAGATGTCTGGATACACAACAGGGTCCCCACCAGATCAGACACATGATGCATGATGGATACGCGGCGCTCCTGACCACGCTGTGGACTACAGAGCATCCCTCTCACTGCCAAACGTTGTATACACAGTAAACATGTCTAAATGCACCATGTACACAGCTTTAAAGAGACGCAGGGAAACACAAGCAGGAGTCCAGCTGCTGAATTGTTGCAGCGCCTGCTGAGATAGGGACGAATGGATGGATCCATGGAATATGCTTTTCCAATACATACATATTTTTCTGTGGAGCACGCGCTACAGCTGAGCGTTGTTTTATTTAATTAGGCAAAGATTATTTAATCAGATAGGTTTGAGGAGGGGTTGTGACCACCTATGGTACCATTAAGGCAGTTTCCCCTGATGAATGCTGCAGTGAATCAGAGACTTACAGGGCTCAGAGGTGTAACGTGCCTTTTTACTGCATTGTTATTTAAACCTGATGGAAGGATGAGGCGCGTTATCAGTTCTGTGCAGAAATGACGGTGACAACATCTCCTTTGACTTTTTCACCAGTGGTACCAATGGTAGGAGACCTACAGAACCACAGAAGTACTACAGCTGGAGCACATTAGCACTGAGCAACTAAGCTGAGTGAGATGCTAAGCTAGTTGTGACTAGTGTTGTCAGCATTAATGGGTTCTGTTGTGAAATGGATTGAACTCTTTAAACTACATGAATTAGCCTGCCGTGTGTGTTTAGCTGTCCTGCTTGATGTCCAGAACTACTGTAACCTACAGCCCTTTCTGGGACCTCAGTCAGATTTCTATTACATCTCATGTATTAGATCACATCAACATACGGAGAAGCCACTCTTTTAATGAGTTTGTGTGTGTTTACTGCACTGCTGCTCTGTGCTGGAGCCTGAGAGACTGGGTTTTACTGGCGAGTGCTTCCCCTTGTGGCTGAAAAACAAATGAGCCTGACTTCCTCCTGCAGCGTGACAGTGTTTGACATGGAAAATAAAGCACATAATAAACTATATTTGTTGGCTACACCTTTTATATACACAGAGTGCAAAGACGTGTTTCGCTTACACACACACACACACACACACACACACACACACACACATATTCTGCAACATGACAACAGGGTGTCTGCAGATCTGGTCTGATGATCATGTTACACTACGCTGAGTGAATCATTAACTCCAGTGATTACTGAGGACCAGAGTCAACGGGTTCAGGCTAAACTAAGACAAACACACATGTGACATAAGTCACACTGACAGAGTTAAAAGAGTTACAGCGGGGGACATCGAATCTTTGTTTGTGTTAAGGATTACATTCTATATTTGGTGACAATTTAATGCAGATAAGGATCAGAGTTCACTAAAACAACTATTGTTACTATTCCTTTTCTTTGAGCATTTTTGGATGGTTGAGATAAAGTCTAGTTCTATCTTCAGACCTGCACCTGAGGTGGATTTCTGAACTTGAAGGAATCTGAATGCTCAGTATTATGTCAGCACAGAGTAACAGTAAACGCAAGTCAAGATTCTCTGGGTTTCTGGAAAGAATCGTTTTCTACTTGTTTGTTCAGACACCGGTGTTTTTTTGTCTGTTTGCCACATAGCGGTGAGGCACGGTGTGTCCTGACACATGTTAATCATAGTTGGCACTGAACACATGCTGATCCCTGTGTCGGGCAGCGAAAGCATTAAGAACAGCAGGACATTCCCCAGGTAACCAGCAGAGGGTAGTGTCTACAAGAACTACTCAGATTTAGTTATATTTCCTTGTTTTAATACGTTTGTATAAATACTGTTAATGTGAGATAGAAGTAACATTTAATTTAGCATATTTATTTCAGAAACTAAATCTCAGCTGTGATTTAGATTTTTTTTTTTTGACATTACTTTTTGCGAGGTTGTTTTGAGTTGCATCACATACAGAAATCTGGAGGCCCTAGGCTGAAGGAGCTGTCGTGTTTACTGCTCCACCAGCTCAATTATTTACAAACACTGATTAAACGACAACACATCTTTTTCTAAAGTATTTTAGAAACCCAGAACCCAGGATCATCGCTCCAATGAAGCCTCTGGGGGATCCTTACAAAAACTATTTGCTCCCTACTGGATTTTTAGGGCTGAGTTCTGTTTGACCATCCACGGCCAGACCTGTTGAATCAAAAAAAAAATAAAGCAGTCACTGAACCTGTGAACCTGGTAACAGAGAGAAGTAAGTTAAGGGATCCCAGAAAAGAAGACATAATATCTATAGAGATCCAGAAACAGATAATAAACAAAGTAATTGATATCTATCAGTCTAGAAAACTTTATAAATGCATTTCTAAAGCTTTGGGACTCGAGGGAATCCCAGTGAGAGCCGTTATCCACAAATGGAGAAAACTAGGAACAGTGGTAAACTTTCCCAGGAGTGTATGTGTGAAGGTTCTCAGTCATCCAGGGCATGGTTGTCTCCAAAAGCTTTTATCCAAAGCAACTGGGCAGGTCTGGGTAAAGTCTTGAGAAAGTCCTCTGGAACAGAAGGTGAAACGTCACCAAGAAACCAAACAAGTGCAGTTGCTTTGGATAAAATCCCAGGAGTGGCGGGTCAATCGGAATTCCCCCAAGATCGTAGATGATTCATCCAAGATGCAAGAACCCAGAAGATATCTAAACGCCTTAATTAAGTGAGCATCAGTTACGCTCCATGTTCATGACTCCAGCATTAGAAAGAAGGTGGGCAAAAAAGTGGCAGAACGAACAACAAGGCTCGTCCCAGTTTTGCCAAAAACACAACGCGATGATGTCTACGCCACATTCTTTGGACTGACGAAACTAAAGTTTTTGGAAGGTGTGTGTCTGGCTATATCTGTAGAACATCATAGCAACAGTGTGATGTGTGATCTCACAATAATTTAAATACAATTTAAAACAAATAAAATAAAAACTAAACTATAAGTCCAACGCCTGCTGGTTGGGCCCCAGGCTGCATCTAAAATGTCTGTGTTCGTGTGTGACTTCATTAGAGTGACGTTGGTTAATGCTGGCACGCTTTCTGTCTACATGCACTTCAATTGACGTGGTTACAATAAACAAAACGTTAAAAAATAAATAAAAGAAATATGAACATGATGGAGCTTTTTTAAAAACAGATTTAATATCTGTTACACAACAAATAATGACACTATAAATACACAAACAAATACACTAATATTTCATCAGTATACTCTACAAAACACCAATATCAACACAATCACAGTCACATTAACTCAGACTTAACCCACATAAGCTCAACAGATCTGACTCTTTTCCTCTTAACAGCTTCCATCACAACATTCTTTACAAATGTAAGTAACCAATGTGTTTTTGAAATAAAGTGACACAGTCCTACAAGCTTGGTTCATGTTAATATTGAAATGACGTCATCACATTTGCAGCCACTAAAGTTATTTCACTCATCTCAGTCATTTATTAAAGAACCAGGGAAACAAAATATAGTTTACTTGATGAAGTGGAAACGTGGATCAGATTCAGTATTTACAGAGACACTACACAAAATAAATGACTCTGACAACAACCTCATAACTATTCATCCTTGATTGATATTAACTGTTCACATTTCACCACATCTACAAGCTAAAACCCATTCAATCTTCAGTCTTTTTCTTTTGGCGACACGCGGAATGTGACTTATCAACCTTAGCAAACATAGTTATTGACTTTTCAATCATCTGTTTCACTTGCTCCTACAGTGAGCGCGTTTGCAGGGCTGCAGCAGTGGTGCAGGACAAACCTTAGAACAGATGTCCTGCTGCATGACTTGAACTGCTTTGAGTTGCAGGTTGTGCAACAGTGGGGTCCGGGATGAGGCCGTTTTGATCTCTGGATAACAATTAACCCGTGTGGAGCTGTGGGCTGCTGAATGACCCACTGTAAGCGTCTGCGGCTGCCTTATCTGTGCCACAAGACTGCTGATAAGAAATGGCGTAATACACATCAAACCAGCGGAGACACAGGTATTGTTGCACAACCCAATGTAATTCTGTATAGAAGTACTTCCATGTTAAAGTTATAGGATTCATAAGGAGTAGATGTGTGTTTGATTTATATTTTAATCTCACTATAAAACATTTTCACAGCTCTGAGTCATTTCCTAAAAAGGCTCGGTCATATTTTCATATTGTTTCCCACAGGTGGACTATTTCCTTCAACTGCTTTTATTGTGAAATAATAAAAGTTATTTCTGGTATAATAAAGTTATATCAGTTCTGAAAGTCTTTTTCCTTCCTCTGTGTGTTACTAGTTTTGTGTGTATGTATTGTGTATGTATTATTTCAGTCTTCACACATGTCTCGGCGGAGCTGTGGACCCCTGGAACCAACCCTGCTTCTCACTTCATGTTGTGCAGCTGCACACAGCTGTTGCTGAGTCATGCTCTTCTTACTCCCAGTCTGTCAACAGTGACATGGATTGTATGTGAGCAACACCGGCCGCCTCCCTGTGGCCCCGTTCTCACCCATATGACTGTGTGTCAGATTCTTGCCCCACACTCCCTCCAAGTACTGGTGATGTCGTCACAGGCAGAGACAGCTGCTTTGACTGTGAAGATACCAGAAAGAGCAGCATGTGAATAATATCATCGGCCCATTGAGTCGTGTGTTGTAGCAGCCAGCAGGAATACAGTGAGATGTGTTTACATCTTATAGTAAAAATGAATTTAGTTTGAGAAGAATTCACATCATCCATTCCTCCTAGAGACTTAGAGAGAGAGAGAGAGAGAGAGAGACGCACGTGTTGGCTGATGTTAAAGGATAAAGTTCTGTTGATTAGGAGTTTCTCATCTATCGACATTTAGGTGAATGTGATTGTCCAGCTCTAGTTTTATTGAGCAGTGAGCTGCTTTACTGCATGTGTAAGTCTGAGGGACACCTTGATGCGTGTTCCTCTGTTTCAAAGAGAAACTCAGCACAGATGTCTTTCCCTGCAGACATGCGGGTTCTCCTGCCTCCGTTCATTCACAGACAGCTGATAGGACGTCCCCTTCACCCTCGCGTCCCGTCCCGTCCAATCACTCAGCGTCGTGTGGACGTTATATAAGCGTCCTGTGGAAATTAAAAGCGAGGATCTTCTTAGACGAGCAGAGGAGGACTGGGTCTGCTGGCGGGGGTAAGTCCCACTGATCCGACCATTATCCGCGTGCTTCTTCGTGTGCAGGTTGCACGCGCACATCGTTTGCATTTGCTTTAATAGCGCGCGCTGTTTGCAGAAGATATTTATAACACAGCTGCGCGTGACGCAATCAACTGCGGCGATAATATACGATTATTTATGTGACTGGGACTGAAACTTAGCACCTGGTTTGAGCCAGGTTCAACGGGCTGTCAGCTGATGCGCATTTGATTGGTCGATATCAGAGGCAGGAGCCAGTGTGGGATGTGATGGTCAGACCCCGCCCCTCTGAGTTCAGGGTCAACGTCCTGTCAAACAGTCTGAGCAACTTTTTATTCCCAACACAGGAGATAGGCAAGTGTGCATCTGGAATGCATTTCATGCCAGACGTGTAGGAGATGTGCAGGTTTGCTCTGTTTGCCCTTTTGACCCAGTAAGACAGTAAAGACTTAAACGTGTGTCTTGTAATAGATTGAAAACAACCTAAACTCACTGAGCTTTATCAGTTCGTTATCACCGTGTTGACTGTTGAAGATCGTGATTGTCCTGGAGGTTTAAATGTGCTTCAGCCAGCAGAGGACTGGGAGGAATTTATCTCTTTTAAGTCACTGCGAAGTATGAAATGATATATGCACGTTAGGTGATCGTGTCTTGTGTTTGTCCTGGTGTGTGTGTGTGTGTGTTATTGCCCCTGCAGAACGAAGTGAGGATGAAGATCGCAGTGATTGGTCAGAGTCTGTTCGGCCAGGAGGTGTATAAGGAGCTGAGAAAGGACGGTCACACCATTGTAGGAGTCTTCACCATACCTGACAAGGATGGCAAGGCTGACCCACTGGGTGAGACTTCTAGACGTGAGCTCTGCCATAATGCATGCCCAGTCAGAGAGGAACTGAAGCACAGCTGCTGTAAATAGACCTGCGATGATGCCAAATGACATTTGGACTCAGACAAATATAACTCTCTTATCAGAATTGCATCATCCGGATTGGTGCCTGAGCGTTTATGTTATCTTCATACGGGACGTGACCATATCAGAGTCACATCTTCTCCTTATGTCTGAACAATCGAAAGCCATAAAATTCTGTCCTCCAAAGAATAAATAAGGGCTCAAAGACATTTTATTTTAGTTAGACAGCGGCAAAGCACAGAAATCTGCCCTTTACACAGTAAGTATGGGACCAGCATTAGCTCACAGTGGGCGGTCATCTGCTTCCACTGTGTGAGAGAGAGAGGGGCGGGGGGGGGGGGGTGGACAGGAAGGAGGGAGAGCCATTTTAGTCATTTTTAGAGAAGTAGAAAAACCTTGTACACACTGAGTTGAATAAAGGGATTAAACTGAGAATGAAGGGTGCTGTGGAGTTCAGGGTTTAAGGTGGGGCACCTCCATTTCACATTTAGTACGTCACCACAGTACCTTGAAGTCGGGTCCGACTGGAACCAAGATCTGTGAACAGCAGCTCAAAAACATAATAATTATCTGAATGACAAAACATTGGGATTAGATGGAAGCACACGTTGATATAAAAGTACATTAGGGTTAGTCAGGAGCCTCAAAGTTAGGAATATAAACTGCGTGACTCATGGTATAATTAAATTTTTCCACAGCCACTGAGGCTGAGAAAGACGGCGTGCCCGTGTTCAAGTTCCCCCGCTGGCGCGTGAAAGGCCAGGCCATAGCGGAGGTGGTGTCTCAGTACGCAGCCACGGGCGCCGAGCTCAACGTTCTGCCCTTCTGCTCCCAGTTTATCCCCATGGAGGTCATCGACCACCCCAAACACGGCTCCGTCATCTACCACCCCTCCTTGCTGCCTCGCCACAGGGGGGCCTCAGCTATCAACTGGTGAGTGATGTCTGCATACTTCAGGTTGGGCGGGGAGGACAGGGGGAGAGTACCCAACCTTTACGCTCTCTCTCCGACTACACAGGACCCTGATCCATGGTGACAAGAAGGGCGGGTTCACCGTGTTCTGGGCTGATGATGGACTGGACACGGGGCCGATCCTGCTGCAGAAGGAGTGCAATGTTGAACCTAATGACACTGTCAATACAATCTACAAGAGATTCCTCTTCCCAGAGGGAGTCAAAGGCACAGTGAGTGTAGCGAGGGGGTGGAACTGAGGCAAAGTGGTGTTGAGGTGGAAAAGTGTGTGACTCCTCTCTTTGCCATAGTTAAAGTTTAACATGCTTTTGTGGGGCCGCTGAGGTTACAGCCGGTCGCCTGGCACACGCTGTGAAGGAACTCATCTTATATCAAGAGTCCAGTCTGTGTAAAGGATGAACTATTATAGGGTTAGAGGTAAATAAAAGCAGGAGAAAGTGATCTGATGAAACTGGACTGTTGCTAAAAGCAGGGTGGTAAAAAGATAATAACCAATACTTAGCACAGACTAAAAGTTTATTTATTAGTATTATGATGATACTTAGTTCAGCATTAATAAGGAATTGAAACCGCTGGCGATGGGATGATTGTACTGATGGTTGTTCTGGTTTCAGGTAGAAGCAGTGAGGCTTATTGCTGAAGGAAAGGCCCCAAAGATCACCCAACCACAGGAGGGAGCCACTTATGAGTGCATCCAGAAGAAGGACAACGCTAAGGTAAAGCACACAGATCTACATCCCCTCCCATGTAACCCATGAAGACACAACTAATAAATACGGACCTTTGAAGTCAGAGTTCTGTGAGAATGTTCATTTTAACAACAGAGTTTTAGAAACTGATCAAGACTGATGCGTACAGCTGCGTTCAAATGTAAGTTGGCTAGTTCCAGTTTCCCTTTGATCTTCATCAGATCACAACTGTCTTATGAATGGCATAAATCGAGCCAATTAATGCTCATTTAATGAGTTCATGTCTCGGTGTCATCCAGCCAAAAGAGGATGAAGTGACACGTGACCTGACCTACCAAACCGTGGACATGCTAATAACACCTAACATATTCTGATTAGTAGAGGTTATTATCATTTTGTGTTTGCTGACAGATTGACTGGAACCAGACTGCCGAGGCTCTTCACAATTGGATCAGAGGAAATGACAAAGTGCCAGGTGCCTGGGCAGAGTTTGATGGACAGGTAACAAGATACTATTAATGTACTTTCAACTCAATCCAGCTTTATTTGTATAGCGACAATTCACAACATAAGTCATATGAAGGCACTTTACAGTGTATGACCGTCATGTCCTCATTAAAGCAGTTCAATCCATCTCTATTAACAGACTGTGTTCCACGGACCTTCAAGTAGCTGTAGTGAAGCCTCTACTCTTGATCCGGGGATTTAAATTACAGACCAATATGCAATTTTCCCTTCCCTCTAAAGTCCTTGAAAACGTAGTTGCAAAGCAGCTTTGTGGCCACCTTCACAGATCAGTCCTTTTTATTCAGAAACAGCTCTGGTCAAATCCCCAATGATCAAGCGTCTCTCCTGTGGAACCAGCTCCAGGTTCCACAGGAGCCAGGTTCAGGAGGCAGACACCCTCTGTACTTTTAAGACTACACTTCCCTTTTAATAAAGCTTACAGGTAGAGCTCATTTGCTGCCATTGACCATGCGTCTTCTCGCTCGCGCCTAGTTCTGCTTCTTCCTCTTTGTCATTCCATCTCTGTAGAAATCCACAGCTCTGAGCTGTATGATATCCAGTGTTGGCGCTACCAACTCGCTTAGTGTTCCGTCTGCTGCTTCCTGTTGTTGTCTTTGATTTGCCTGTTGGTCTTTTCTCCCTCCACCTTCCACCCCCCCGACCAGGTGCCTAGAGATGACTTTTGTTGGGATTTTTGGCGCTATATAAATGAAACTGAATTGAATTGATCTCATGTCCCTGTTTCTCTAGAAAGTGACTTTCTATGGCTCCACTCTGGTGGATAATGGCACCACAGCCAGCGGCCAGCCTTTGGAGATCCCTGGAGCCAGCCACCCTGGCATCGTCACCAAGGCAGGCTTGGTGCTGTTTGGAAACGACAACAGGGCGGTAAGTCCAAGTTAAACTGGATGCATGATGATGATCAGAGTTTAACGTTTGCCTTCAGGGGCTTTTAATATGCAGTCCTAACAGAAGGACCAAGGCTGTCCAAGGACATTGCTGCAGGACTTCTATTCTCTATTGGGTGTGAATGACTCGGCATTAGAAGCTGTCACTGTCACATGTAACGACCACACTCCTGCAGTTCTGTTACCTTCAGGTATTCTGCCATTACAGGACAATTCACATTTACTTCTTCAATGCTGGCTGCAGATTTTCCCACAAGCTGAAAAACACATTTTAGTTTTTTGTGTCATTTGCATATTTTTGCAGAGCATACATCTAGTTTTCAAACTTTAGATGTTAATGTTCACACGGCTGCTTTGTAGTAGGTTCATAATATGACTGACGACACTTCCAAATGAACTTATCCAAATCTGAGATCCCGATCTTTCCAGGCAACAACTGCCCTCAGCAAAATATCTCAATCTGCTGTTGACACCCATATTGTTTGTAAACCCTTTTTTTGCTTTCAGGGGCGTTGATAACACAAAAGTTTGTTTTTAAATGTTCCTTGACTAATTTCTCCAGATCTCTCTGGTAAATTATCTTTCCATCATTTAGTGTCTCTGCTCCTCACGTTGTGTTTTTTAATACTCTGGATATAACAAGCAAACGGAGTCCTGTGGCGTAGTGACCCTTTAATACAAACACGTGAGTGATATCACATACGGACACAACAATAACTAACAACAATCAACCGTTTCTTTAAATAGTCATTTAAATAATACTGAAAGCAGCATATTCAGCTCTATCCTCTGCTCTGACTACAGGTTATTTGAACATACAGCTGATTTTCTTAGGTGGGACTTTGACTGGTGGAGAACTTGACGCCGTGAATCTTTCGCATGTGCCTCTTCATCAGCAGCCTCTCCGTGAACAGCTCGTCACAGTCGCCACACTTGTACGGCCTCTCCTCTTTATGTTTAGCTAAAACGTGTTTCCTCAGGGTGGAACCTCGGTTGAAGGATTTGCCACAGATGTGGCAGCTGAACGGTTTCTCCCCCGTGTGGGTTCGTATGTGCTCCGTCATGTGCCCTTTCAGTTTGAAACACTTGCCGCAAAAGTGGCAGCTGTAGGGTCTCTCTCCCGTGTGCACCCTCATGTGGTTCTGCAGGTTGCTCTGGCACGGGATGTGCTTGCCACATATGTGACAGTCGAAGTTTCCCCTCCCGTCGTGTGACTTGCTTTCGTGTGTCTTGAGGTGCCACGTGAGAACAGACTTTTTGGTAAAGATGTAGTTGCATATGTGACAGCGGTATAGCGTGGTGCTGGTCTTCTCCTCCGTGTGCTCTGGGTCTTCCTCTGTGCTCTGCGCGGGCTCTCCGCTCTCCTCCGCAGCCCTGCAGTCCTCTAACTGCTGCACTGTTTTGATGAGCTCTTTTGTTAGGGCGTCTCCGTCGTCGCTGTCCTCCGCCTGCTCCTCTGTGTGCTCCTTACACCCGTTCATCCACAGTTCCTCCCTCTGCTCCTCCTTCGTCTGAGAGGGTCCTGGCTCCTCAAGGCACTCGCCTGGGTTCCACTCCTGCTGTTTAACGGGGACTTCCTCAGCATATGCAGGCACAGACGGCAGTGTGGCATCTGCAGGGATGGAGACAGAAAGGCATTACAGCAGCAGCACCAAAACAGTGCTCCCATCAGGAAGTTGAGAACAACTCAGATGAGCCACAAACTAGGAGCTGTTGTCTAGTGTAGGCGTGTAACTATTAGCTCTGTCGGTCTCTCTTATTTACCCTACTCAGAGACCTCCCAGGTTCATGATTTAGGAGTCGGAAGCCATTCAATTTAAAGTTAAAGTCAGTTTTAATATCAGAAGAGTAAAAGTTACAGCGCTGGGTCAGACTGCTATCTCCCAACAGACAGAAATGTCCGTCAGCTGAGCTAATCTTACAGACCCAATATCAATGTGCAATGGTACAAAGGAGCATCCTCTTCTTCTTGTCGTCTTCTGATTGGCTCGTCACCGCTGCTACCAGGAAGCCTGCAGTCCTTCTTGTCCACGTGGCTGTTGCTTCCTGCATGTCCAAATACTAAAAGCGCATATGCACAGAGATGGCTTCACACTTTTCTATCACGAATCACAGTGCTGCTGAAACCAAACCACCTTTCCTTGAAACAGACGTCAGTGGCCTGTTCCATTTCCCGTTTTGAGCTGTCACCCTATGTCTGGTTTCATCTATGAACTTCTGAACTTCCTTCTGCATATGCGAACACAAAACAGCTGCTTGGTCTGGTGTCACCCAAAGGTCACGTAGCTGTTTTATAGAACGTGGCTAAGATTATATTGTATTTGCAAAATATTCAATAGTAGCATAAAAGTATTAGGACTTATGTTTTACACAGATAATATTGATCAAAATATCCAACAGCTCACGTAAATTGCAGGAATGGAAGATGAGATGTGAAGTAATTGTAGCCATCGCATTCATTCATTCACTCATTAGGGCTGTGAAACATAGAGGTTGTTGCAGAAACTGTGCTATGTGTCAGGGTTTGTTTTGGGCACCTAGCTGGGCTTTTGTGGCCCTTCAGGCCCGGTTTGGTTCGGTGGTGCTCGTGGGGACCTGAATGTTGGCACCATTGTCATATCCAAAGCTACAAAAAGAAAATAGCTTCATGTTGAATCTCAATACAACTTGAAATGCTCTTGTTGCATTATGTTGTTATGGTTACGCCTAATTAAGGCACAGCTGTGAGTTCAGCAGTAATTCCATCTACTGTAACTTTATTCGGCATCATTCAACATCATTAAAGGGAATGAACAGCTAACAGAAACAAGCAGACGCAGATTATTTGTATAATGTAAGAAAGTGCACGTGTGTCTCTCTGTGACTTGTGATCATGATATTGTAACTAACTTGGAACAAGTTAATAGACGTACATATTGTTGTGAGCTGGATTTAGTTTGTTGCCTACAATTTGGGGTTTTCTTCACTTCTTTTGTGTTACAGTGTAGATCTGAAACCAATGTGTCACGGTGGAGCAGTCACTTATAAGAGCTTATTTGCGGGAGCGTGAACAGTGTAATAATCGCAAACATCATAAAATTGAAGCATCCAAAGAAGGAACTTGAACATCAGCAGCGTTTACACCGCGAAGGCGATGCCGTGGACTCTCTTCATGTGCTGTTTGAACACCACGAGCAGGGGAAAGCGCTGGCTGCACTGTGCACACTTGAACGGCATGTCCTCCCTGTGCTGGATCCGGAGCACGTTTGCTCAGGGTCGAAGATCTGTTAAAGCTTTTCCCACAGATGTAGCAGCTGTACGGTCTTTCCGCGGTGTGAGTCCTCACGTGTTCTTTTATGTGACTTTCCAGTTTGTATCTCCTGCCACAAACTGTCCTCATGTGACAGATCATTTTGCTCCTGGTGTCGGTTTTCCTGCCGCAGATGAAGCAGGTGAACTTCTTGTTGGGAGGTTTTGGTAAACTATTTGTCGAGTGGGCTGCGAGGTGTAATTTTAACTCTGCCTTTTCCAGGAAAGCCTGACAGCAGATATCACAGAAAAACATGTTTTTCTTTTTGGTGCACAGTTTCGTCGTACTGTAGCGCTATCTCATGTTCCACGCGCTCTCCCACTTGAGTTGGGCGGTGTGGCGTTTCATATTCACCCTGCTCTCCCACTGTCACTTGAGTTCGTCTGTCTGGAGATGGATTTTCTTCCTGTTTTGTGTCTGTGATGTCGCCGTATGCCAGCGCCTCCACGGACCTGGTGCAGGGTTTGGTCTGTTCCTCCTTAAGGTGCAGGGTAACTGGTTCTGCTTTGGCCTCACTGATCACACATTCCTCCTGTATCTGCTGCTGCTCCTGAGCACAAACCGCCTGTGCTGGTCTTGGTAAATCAGTCTGCCTTGAATCTGTAACAGTGGATATAGGAAAATGTTTTTTTGTGTACAGCTAAAACACTTGTCGTCACACTCTGTTGTCTGATCACACATGGGCTAGGGAAGCGTGAAAGATTTCTGTGGTGCGCGGCGGCGCCCGAGCTAACTGCAGCAGACAAATCAAAAACAAGCTATGGTTTTAAAAAAGTGGCACATCAAACAGGAGAAAAGCCAATAGACGATGCACGCGATGCAAATGTGACTCACGATCACTGCACTCGTGGTTGTTTTGCAGGGGTCAAACACAAGTAACAGAGAAATGCAGGACATGAACTATCTATGCTAATGTGTAAATCTGTTAGGTGACATGTAAAATCATACCAGTGTGTATTCTTAAGAAGAAAAAATACAACTATTACTTTATCACTTATCTCTTTATTTTTGTTATATATAGACACACACACACATCCAAACATGGAGAAACCAGAAGGTGTTGGGCACCTCCAGCACTGCCCATACTCATCCCATTCACATTCACATAAAAGAAATATTAGTTTCCATGGTAACGATTTGCAAGCATAGATTGCGAGACTGACAAAACACATTTATCACCTCTGAAGTTTAACAATCGCTGCCTCTGCTCTTCATTGGAAGGACGGTGTATCTGCACGTTCTCGTGAGGTGATCAGAGGCAGCTCACAGTGACCACTAAGAGTTGAGCTGAAGTCACCCAGGTCAAAGTGTCTCAGGTGTGATTTTTGATTCTCACATAAGTGAGAACAAACAAGCTTTTCTCATATCAGATCTGGGCCTAGATCTTTACATGAGGATGCTGTCACGGTCAGGTCTAAAGAAATGACTTTGACTGTTCGACTTGACACAGATGATGCTGTTAATGTGCAAATATTAAAATATCCCATTGTAACAATGCTGTTGTTGCACATCTGCATCACGTTTCACATGTGAACCATCAACCGAAGAAAACGCTTCCCACCAACAATCTCTATTTTCCTGTTTGAAATTTGGTTTAAAGAAAAACTAGACGGTATCAGAAATTCTGAATCACCTCTCTGAACAACACAGAGCAGGCTGTGAACGAAAGATGAAGTCATGTGTTTTGTATGTGTAGAACTTTTTTTATCATCAAAAGACATTTTGTATCATTAAAGGTGAAAACAGTTTTTTACTTTTTCTACTTAAGTACATTTCCAGACCTTTTACTTCAACCTGCACTTTTACTTTTACCACAGTATCTGTACTTGTACTTAAGTGGACAACGTGAGTACTTCTGACTCCTCTGCCAGCTTGTGAGTTTAACATCCACCTCATACACTGCTTTTTACAAAACGACCAAGCCTCAGAGCAGCGGTGTTATGTTTATGTTTAGGATGTCGCGTGAGCCTGGTGCACGAGCTCGGGTACCAGGTCCGTCCACCGCGTAATCACAGGTTGACTCGACATGAACGCACCACCACCGAGGTGAGAGAGGTGCAGTGATGGAAACGCACCCCGCCGCGCTACACCCACTTTAGAGACGGCCCCTAACTTCACGGTCGGGTTGCTTCAGGGTTTCAGAGCCTGCACCTGAGCAGCATCCGCAGATGGGACGCTGTCACCAGCTGGACGTGCCCAGCATCATGACGTGGCCCGAGCGGCAGGGCGCGGGGCGCGGGGCGCGGCGTGACCGGGCGAACGTACCTGCCCTGTGCAGCCTTATCTCGGGTTTGTAGACCAGATCCAGCAGCCGCTGCAGCCTCTGGTTCTCCATTTTGGTTCGGTAAACCTCCTCCTGGTAGTCCGTGATGGTCCTCTCCACGAAGCCGTAGATGTCGACGGCGGCTGCGGTTAATCTCTCCGTGAGAAACACGTTGAACGACTGAAGCGTCGCGGTGGCCATCGTGCAGCCGCACCGCTGCGTGCTGCGCAGATGATGTGTGCACAAGCGGCTGTTTGCGCGCGCACTGCCCCCCTCTGCTCCGCTCTGGGTATGGCACCGCTGCTGGTAAAGGGCGACTGCGCCGATTCCTTCCTTCTGCACACTTCCTGTGGTTGAATTTAGAGGAATTCTGTTTTTTGTATAAAACTTCCCTCTGAATTATTTATAGGAAAAGATGTGTCTGCTGTGATCTAAAAAGGTCTGCTCAGATTCTGTCACCGAGGTTGAACTGCTCCTCCAGATCACATCATCTGAACTGGACAAACACGTTTTCAGTAGTAACTCACATCTCTGCATTTCCAAGAACTGAACTCATTTCATAGTTCATCATAAGAACTCGTGTGTCGTGGATGCATCTGGAAATAATCCGACTGAGTGTTTTTTTAAGTAAAACTATTTTTCTTCACAGGGTGTAAATCACACATTAAATCACATGTCTGCTCGCATACCAACGCTCTGCTCTTCTCTTCTTTGTCCCCCTTCTCTGCAGTTGCTGGTGAAGAACCTGCAGTTCGAGGATGGGAAGATGATCGCTGCGGCACAGTACTTTCGCTCGGGGAGCAGCGCTGCTGTGGAGCTCACAGAGGAGGAGAAAACCTTCGCTGAGCAGATGAGGGTAAAAGCATCCGGGGGCACTGTGTGTGTGTGTGTGTGTGTGTGTGTGTGTGTGTGTGTGTGTGTGTGTGTGTGTGTGTGCTCCAAAACCCGTCCCGTGCTGATGTGTGACGATGCTTCTTCACAGGCCGTGTGGCAGAGTATCCTGACTAACGTGAGTCTGATTGAAGACTCCACGGATTTCTTCAAGTCTGGTGCTGCTTCAATGGATGTGGTCAGGTAACGCTCATGGAGCTTTGATGAGCTGCAGTGTGGAGTGGAGAAAAACTGTAGATTAATTATGTACTTCTGCACGTCCAGATTTAAAAATCAGCAAATGTGATTTTTCAAACCAACAAGTTGCTTCAATACATCCTGGTTCTTCAGGCTTGTGGAGGAGGTGAAGCTTCGGGCCGGCAGCTGCCAGCTGCAAAACGAGGACGTCTACATGAACACAACCTTCCAGGATTTCATCCAGATGTGCGTCCGGAAGCTCAGAGGAGAAGACGACGAAGAGGAACTCATCGTGGACTACGTGAGTGTAGCTGAAAGTCACAGAGCGGTGGTTGCTGGCTGGCCGAGGTAAGACGCGTGACGATCATATGTCGTGTGTGCTGCTGAATTCCTCAGGTGGAGAAAAGCATCAATAATATGACCATAAAGATGCCCCATCAGCTGTTCATCAACGGAGAGTTCGTTGATGCAGAGGGACAAAAGACCTACAAAACCATCAACCCCACCGACGGCACAGTAGGAGACTTCACTGACCTCATATAGTGTATGACTGTGTGATTCAAAGCCAGCATGTGGAGAGTAGAAAACCAGTGATGCTGGCTGTAGCTGTTGATCAGTTGCTAGGCTACAGACACTTTAAAGTGCTTCTCCGGTGTCTCCAGGCCATCTGCGACGTGTCTCTGGCCCAGGTCAGTGATGTGAACAAGGCCGTGGCTGCTGCTAAGGAGGCCTTTGAAGAGGGAGAGTGGGGCAAAATGAACCCAAGAGACAGAGGCAGGCTCATCTACAAGTCAGTATTTGTGCAGCTTCAGCTTGCTTCATACTTTTAGAAACTGCAGCTGCAGGTTTCCTGATGTTGCTCTGCCTCCCTGGCCACAGGCTGGCTGACCTGATGGAGCAGCATCAGGAGGAGCTGGCCACCATCGAAGCCATTGACTCTGGCGCTGTTTACACTCTGGCTCTCAAGACTCACGTGGGCATGTCCATCCAGACTTTCCGCTACTTCGCTGGCTGGTGTGACAAGATCCAGGTACGGCGAATAGCACTAACTCGAACTGTTTTTTTCTGTACAGCTAAAAAGCAGAAGCACATGAATAAATACTATGATTTTATCCTCTGATCATAGGGAAGCACCATCCCAATCAACCAGGCCAGACCCAATCGCAACCTCACCTTCACCAAGAAGGAACCAATAGGGTGAGAGATGGAGGAGTCTTTTCTGCTTGGGAACCTTTTGAGCAGCTGCACGGTGTCATTGTCACTGCTTCTTTCAGAGTGTGCGCCATCGTGATTCCCTGGAACTACCCTCTGATGATGCTGGCCTGGAAGACCGCAGCCTGTCTGTCAGCTGGAAACACAGTGGTCCTCAAACCTGCTCAGGTCAGCCTCTGTTCGCCGAGGACTAAATGAACATGTGTAGTCAGTGGATTAAAATGGTATTTACGGTGGTTCAAAGGTGACTCCGCTGACGGCTCTGAAGTTTGCTGAGTTGGCAGCAAGGGCAGGACTTCCCAAGGGTGTCATCAACATTCTCCCTGGATCAGGTAAGAACGTTCACGCCTGGATGGACACTTGTTTTAAAAGCAGCTGTTGCGTGAAAGAGGCCGAACCCGAGGTTGACTGCTGGAGCCGTGTGGTCTGTTCTTAATTCCTCCCGTTCTCTCAGGTGCTCTGGTGGGTCAGCGTCTGTCGGACCACCCGGACGTCCGTAAACTGGGTTTCACAGGTTCCACTGAAATCGGCAAACACATCATGAAGAGGTGAGAGCTCAAAACACATTTACAGAAATCCGCCGAAGCCATTTTTAGCACCACTGCTCATCGTTGTGTGTCTGTGTCATTCTGAAGCTGTGCAGTCAGTAACGTGAAGAAAGTCTCTCTGGAGCTCGGAGGAAAATCCCCCCTCATCATCTTCAGCGACTGTGACCTGGACAAGGCCGTGCGCATGGTCCGTTCACATGAACTTCACATCGAGCATTAATGGGAGCTGCAGCAGCGGAGTGGCCTTGTTTTCCAGTCTGATGTTGTAGCTTTAAATAATTCCAGAGTTAAAACCTTTTTTTTATCGTGTGCATTCAGGGAATGAGCTCAGTGTTCTTCAACAAGGGAGAGAACTGCATTGCAGCAGGCAGACTGTTTGTGGAAGACACCATCCATGACCAGTTTGTCAAAAAAGTGGTACGTGTGTGTGTCTTTTCTGGCCTTCAGAGGAAAACAGGCTCCCAACGCAGCACATTCATAGCATCCTTGTCTGATGTTGTTTACTTTAAGACATGCATGATGGATCATCTGTTGGATAGCCATGGTAATAAAATAAAAGCTTACCACATGCCATCTTGCTTAGGTACTGGGTAGAATGACGTTAACTCGTAAAGACCGGCTCAAGCTCGGTCCATCTCTGGGAAGTTCCAGAAAGCTGTTTTAATCAGCGGCCTGGTAGCTCAATGGGTTAAGCGTCAGACTGGGATGTAGAAGGTCGCAGGTTCGAACCCCTAGTCCATCCCCTACCAGGTGTGTCCCTGAGCCAGACACGCAGCGCTAGCTCCCTGTAAGTCGCTTTGGATCGTCTGCCAAGTAAAGTAAAGTTAATCTTGAAATTTCTTTGCCGCAGGTCGAAGAGGTCAAGAAGATAAGGATTGGTGATCCACTGGACCGCTCCACAGACCACGGGCCTCAGAACCACAAGGCCCACATGGACAAACTGGTGGAGTATTGTCAGACTGGTATGAAGGAGGGAGCCACCCTGGTCTCTGGTGGCAAACAGGTACAACGTCCAGGTAAGACCACACGAGTCTGATGGAGAAGTGAGTCTCTGATGCTGTTTGACTGATTCAAAATGATGCATGTGCTGCTTTGTATGACTCCGCCCAGGATTCTTCTTTGAACCCACGGTGTTCACTGATGTGCAGGACCACATGTACATCGCTAAGGAGGAGTCATTCGGTCCAGTCATGATCATTTCCAAGTTCAAGGGGAGGTACAGGAAACTCAACATGACTTATACCTCATATCAGTTTCATGTTTCTTGCCTTAAGACCAAACGGGTCTTTTTTTATATTCTCTCGTTTTCTTCCCTCCTCCCTCAGTGACGTGGATGGGGTCTTGAGAAGAGCCAACGCCACAGAGTTCGGCCTGGCATCAGGTGTTTTCACACGGGACATCAGCAAAGCCCTGTATGTCAGCGAAAGGCTGGACGCCGGCACCGTTTTTATCAACACCTACAACAAGACGGATGTGGCCGCACCTTTCGGAGGCTTCAAGCAGTCTGGATTCGGCAAAGACCTGGGTAAGAAACTCAGCTGCTACTAACCTGCAGAAGTTATTCCTGTATATGATTCATGTGATTAACTGGCATCTTTCACGTCCTGTTTAGCGTGTTTGAAGTGAAATCAGCCTTTACTCTCAGCTTCTCTGTTACTCCTACAGGACAAGACGCTCTCAATGAATACCTTAAGACAAAGGCAGTGACCATTGAGTATTAAACATCACAGGAAATCCCAAGATCAGTTTCCTGAGTGTGTGTGTGTGTGTGTGTACAGGATCATGTGAACAGCCTGATGACTCGATGATAATCACTTCAGAAACTTTGTGACGTTTGAAGACCTGTTCTTGCGTTAGCGCTACAGTGACTACTGACTGTGCCTTAGCACGGTAAATTAGTGTGACACGTCAGTTTCCCTGGCACAGGTGGGGTGGTGTCTTGTGAGAATTGCTCTTGTGAACTGTGTGAGTTGAGTACGTTTTCAGATATCCCACAAAAGTGTTTTTAATCACTGATCGATTTGGGAAGATACTTTTGAATAGATTTCATGAATTTGTAATATGGCTTACATTAGGTCAGAAATGTCTTAAGAAATGTAACATTTCTAATAATATGTGGTTATCATTAAAAAACTGTTAAGAACCCTGCTGTTGCACAACTCATTATTTCTGAAAAGGTTTGTTGATGCTCTGGTGAAATTGTTGTTAGGACAGCTGCTACATGTGTATCATGTAACCAGGACAGACCACAGAATATGTGGTTCTTGGACAACTGATCCACCGCCTGATCCTTCTTTTATCTTTGTTTTAACAGTTACACAGTACTACACGATATCACTGAATATAAAGCTAGAGTCAAGGGACAGTTAGCGTAGGAGCTAGCATGGCTCTGAAAGGTAAAAGACGCAGAGCAAGGCTGGTTTAAGTTTATTAAAATTAAAGTGGTGCCATCCCATCTGTGGAATAAATTAAAATACTATAAAACACACCGGCCACACCAGAAGTCAGAAGCCAACGTGACACCTGTGCTGGCCAGGAGGACAGTGAGAGAGGTGTAAAAGAATCCAAGGATCACCACCAAGGCCATCCTGGTGAATCTGGGCTCTGCTGGTGGCAATGTCTCAAGGCAGACA
>JAUMTR010000022.1:1033955-1131698 GCA_032270685.1 Microctenopoma stevenorrisi | reverse complement strand
CCGACAGGACAATCATTAAAAAGTTTAAATTAGATTACAAACAATTTTCATAATCTGCCCCCCCCCCCCCCCCCATGTGTTTTCCCACTGCTGCTGATCCTGCTCACATTTCAGCGGACTGCAGACCGGCCACTTCATCACCCGAACTATTCTACTGCTGAGTCGCGCTGCAACACGTGCAGAATGTGACTTGGTGTTGTCTCGCTGAATCTTCCCAGCGCCGGTTTTCAGCCGTGCATCCTGCTTGCTGACATTTCTCACATTTTTGCGATGTTTTTTAGTGTAGATGATGAAATCCCCGCATTCTTTTCCACAGAGCAACTTAACTGTCAAACTGAGATTCTGACTTTCATTTCGCCAGCACTGCGGCCTGAGCCTGCGTGTCGTCGGGCTGCTGCTGATGTGGCGTGATGTCACCGCCACTGTGGCGGGAGGTGAGGTGCAGGTGCAGGTGATCTGTGCGGCTTTGTTTATACACCTCCAACACATCGTCATCCTTTGTTGTCTCGTTCATCGCTTTAATGCTCTAACATCAACTAAATGATCCAGTAGTCAGTGATTATGGCCTGTTTCTCTTTTACATTCCTCTGCCAGCTGAATTTAATATGAAGCTTCTTCCGTGGACTCCTGCAGTTCATGTGTCCTGCTAATTACCTGAAAACCTGTTGTTGCTGAGTTATTTGATACAGTTATTGTTTGTTTTAAGGCATTTCTGGCCACTGTATTGAGTTGGGTGTCATAAAATGTCAAAAAACTGATAGCAGTAAATAGTAAGTTCAACCACTACAGCTACACAGTTGACAGGTTCTCGTCCTTTCTCTCCACAGGCTTCTGTTTCACAGGCACGGAGGATGTGATGATGAACTACTGATTCTGGGATCAGACTTTATGCTGAGTGCATGTGTATGTGAGTAAAAACCAAACGATAGAAATGTCACTGATCTCGTCCAATAATTGAAGGATGACTGACAACAACTGATGTGTCACCTGCATGAAGTGAAATGTTTTACAAATCACCTCAGACCTGCACACGTGCACCATAGGTGTCGCAGAGACGCTCGCTGGCCTCACAGCTTCCACAGAGCGGGCACGCAAACCCGAGCTAGTCGTGCACAGTTTGCTTCAGCTTGTTTCAGTGTTGTTGTTGTTGCCAGTAGATCTCAGAGTCTGACGAACTAATCCAGGTTTGGTAAAAACCAAGAAAATGCTTCCTGAACGCAAAAAATGTTCAGCTGAGATCCTCAGTTCTGATGTTTTACGATGACATGTCTGTGTCAGCACCTTTGGACAAAGGCAGGTCCATAAAGAAACGGGTTTCCTCGTGTTCACATTTTAAAACCTCAACACCTACAGTGTTGGATGCAGAACATTTTACATGAGAGAAAGGGCGGTCTAGGCAGGGCGGCAATGCTGGACCTCGTCAGTGACGTGTGGAAATCTCCTAAAACATCCACAAATACACTTTAAAACTATTCAGAATCTTTTCTAAGGAAACAAAGAGAAGACTAAAAAGGTTCAGAATAGAATATAACGTAAATACAGAAATGCATAAATAATATTAAAAACACACAAAAAAAACTTTTTAATTTAGTTATTTTATTTAACTTAATTTATTTTTTCACTTAAAGTAAGAATCAGGGACTTAAGATTATATTTATGATTCTCATAACACAGAGTGGGAGTCGACTGACTGATTCATTAATTAAACATCAGAGTTGATTTGCATATGTGGCCTGATAAACTGGCTGCAGCAGAGCATCCTCACCTGAGGCTAAAGACGTTTTAGAGTCACTCGATGATGAATAGCAGCCATTATGTCCTCAGTGGATTGTTATGAAGTTAGTGGATTTTACCTCCTGTACAGGCAACCTCTGTAAATCTGTCAAATCCAGCTGCAGTCGTTTAGTTCATGCTCACGTCCAAGCTGTCTTCTCTTGTGTGTGTGTGTGAGACGGCTGGTGCTGTGGGGAAATAGACAACACAGTGTATGTGGTACAATAAAAATTGGAACAAGTTCATATTGTGAAAAGCCCAGAGAAATAAGCGATGCTGTCAGTAAGTAAACTAAATGACATGTTTTTATTCTCATGTTGTTTATTCCTGCCCTGTGTGCTGGGCGAGAGCGGGAAATTTCCTCTGGCCTTTATCACTAGAAAGAGTAAACAAGGTGAGACGTGTGCCGTCTCTTTCCATTTGTGGAAACAACATGTTACTCGGGATACGCTCACAGAAATGTCCTCACGTTGAATCTGGATGTGTGTGTGTGTGTGTGTGTTTGTTCGGCACATTCCTGGTTCTTCCCAATGTGGGAACGTATGCAGCCGACATGCTGAACGGCTTCATAGGACGAACTGTCTCTGGACGTCCTGGAATCTCGGGTCAGGTCGAGCGTGGAAGAACATGCTACACAGCATCTCAACGTGTCATCGTGTTATAATGAGATGTGAAATCTGTTGTCTGTTTGTTCCACCGCCCTCTGCTCTCAATCATGGTCACCTGTTGCCAATTGCTTCTCTGCCCCAGTCCCAGGCCCCTGCACACGCAGCCAGAGTGTGCAACACGCAGCTAATAAATTCAGGGGTTATGACGAGTGTTGCTGCTCCTAACACATACCTGCACAGAATTGCTTTTTTAGCTTGAACTTGTGCTCTTAGTTTCAACCTATAAGAGAAGCCAACTCAGAAAGGAGGCGCTCAGCCTGCGTTTCACTGCGTGTGAATTTTGACTGGTCGGCCAGTAGACGTAGGTCGTAGCGCCGACCACATTGGGAGTTGGTCACCGTAAATCTCTGACACTGACGTTGAGCTATTTTGAGTTGTTGACAGAGACTTTCACTCCCTCACCAGATTGTCTTTGCTTTTTTAGGACTCTCACTTCCCTCGTCATCTTCTGTCTGTCTGTCTTTTTAATTGTTTGACTTGGACGTGTCTGCCGGGCCTACCTGAAACCAAACTCTCTCTATCCTGGAACAAATATTTTTTATCCGAATCATTTAACTGTGACAAACATGCAAATAAACGAAAGGGGGCAAATACTTTCTCATAGCACCTATTAGCTCAATTAACGTCACACAAAATGATCCATTATGCACCTTAATGAAAAAAAGCCCTGACTTTTCGCTGACCTACATTTTACCCTCCGTTGTGGAAAACCCATCTGCACGTCTCCAATGTAAAGACAAACACATGCTTAACATTTTGCCCAGGAGACGTTGACTTTGTTTTTGAAAGACAAATGAGTTCCTCTGAACCCCCTTTGGTGCTAATTCTCAAAACACAGAGTCGCATTAGTCTGGTCTTGTCTCAGTGCCGCGCATCAAAGTTCAAACCTAACTTTAGAAACAACATCATTACTGCGTCTGATTCGCATCTTGGCATTACTCAAGCACAGCACGGGTCACAGTAGACTGTCACGGGAACCGTAGAAGAATTTACTCCGATGAGATTCCAGTGAGCTGTGGACAAAGTACTAAACAGACGAGGGATCTGCAGCATGCGCTCGTGAAGGAAATCCACTTTTGTAGTGAATCAAACTAAGCAAGCATGAAGGGATAACAGGATGTCGGCACGAATGTCTGCAGCAGCTCCCAAAGACGCCAGAGTGACTTTGTCTGCTAAGAGTAAAAAGGTAAGAGCTGCAACCAGCAGAAATCCCTCCACCCTGCTCCCTTCTCCGTCACTACGCTCAGTGGGAAGCTGCAAAATGCACTAATCGAACACAATCACTGAAGATCTCCTGACTGGTTGGAGGTGTTAGTTTTGATTGTATCTGCTCTACTGCCAGCGCCGGTCAACGAGTGCACATCACAGAAGGCTCGAACAGCACCTCTCCAAATAAAAATGGTTAGGGTTAGGATGGATGCATGGATGGAGGTCTGTGGCTTCATCACGCATCTGGTAGCTGCCTCGATGAGTCGAGGAGACGTTTTCTGCTGCTCTCAATATAAAGTTTTAATCATGCAGTCCTAGAACGCTGCACCCACACTGCTCAGTTCAAGAAGAGGCCAGCAGTGATTGACTGTGTCCAGAAAGGTCAAACCGCAGCCTTTAGGATAATAAAACACGCTTAGCTTGGTCAGGGATTATGTCTGGTTAATGGCAGCACAGGGCAACATGTCCTGAAGCTTAACAAAGGGGACTCAACCAAACACATTGGAATGGTGTGTGTTCATGTGAAGGGGGAACGTGGAATCAGCTGTTTCAGTCAACAGGATGACAATCAGCTGGGAGTCTTGAATGATCTGCTAATTAAAAAAGACAACTCTTCACTGAATCTTCACTGAATTCCTCCGACGAAGAGTTAGTGCTGCTCATCAGGCTGGAAACTGTTACAGGCTTCAGGCACAACTGAGACAACTGCAATGCTAGGGGATAATGCTAGGTGCTAATGCTAGGTGCTAACTCTGTGATCATACAGTTTCCATAACTGTCACCATAGCGTAATAATAGATATTAAGAAAGTTCAGATGTGTCTAATGAAGACATCAGTGTGACAGCACCTCACATTTCTCCTCTCCTCTCCTCTCTTGTCCTCTTCTCTCTTCTTTTCTCCTCTCCTCTCCTCTCCTCTCCATTTCCACGTCAAAGTGAGGACACTGCTGCGAGCGAGCAGAGCTTCAGTCTCCTGTGAGGTCCTCACCTCACAGGCCGCCCGTTGCATGTTGCATGAAAACGCTTCTTCCTGTGCCAGCTGCAGTAATTTAAGCTTTAACTGGAGACAGGAATGCTGACATTTCTCAAGGAATGAATAATAAATGAGTTGTGTGTCCCGGGGCTGATTGTGTGAACGTGTAAAGCAACTGTGACCAAACGCATCACGGAAGCTTCGCCAGGACCGACCTTCTCGGTCAGACTTTGCTTAGAGAGGTGCAGTTAAAACAACCAAAAACCAGAACAAATGAGAGAGAAATACAGATGACGGCACGGTGTTGGTTGAGTCCACCTTCCACGGAGCGTTTCACTGGGTCAGGAGCAGGAGGGCGCACGGGAGCAGCTGCTTTCTCTGCATCAGCATAAACTGATCAAGTGTTGTTTGGCGGATTCACTGTTTATGGACCCAGCTGTGATTTTCACAGTCTCATAGTCTGATACGGACCAATTCAATGTGCTCACGCAGACTTTGCTGAATCAGCTGTCAAAAGAACTGCTGACCCATGATCCTGGTTCTGTAGTGGTCCTGCCCGGGTCTGTTTTTCACCTTAACGAGGACGTCAGTGGACCCGAGTCATGACCCACCTAGAGCAGTGTCCGCGTAGTTCTGGTCGTTCTTCAGAACCTTAGTGTGAGTTTCATTCACATCTTCTCTGTGTGTCTGTGCGCAGGATAACGTCTTCATCAGTCTAAGTGTTTTCTTTGGACCCATTCTGGAATCTGATATTACCTGAAACAACCACAGCGGAGTTGAGCCCACTTCCACCGTACATGTTGTGGGAAGGGATCTCACACACACACAGGACTGTAGTTTGAGCACGAGGCCACAGACGTCCCGCGGCCTTCTCATGTGATTATGGGATTTTGTTAAAAACAGCCTGTTACTGACGTTTGGATCAACGCGTTGCTGCTGTCAAACTCCGGTCCTGCTTGTTTTCCAGCTGTCCTTATACTTCCAGCTGCCGATTGACTGAACACACCTGCGGCAGGTAATCAGCAGCGTTTAGGGAAGGCAGCGCTGGAGAACAAGCAGGATTGTGGCCCTCGGGGGCCGGAGTTCGGCACCCCCTGAAACGAGACACTGGTGTGTGCGTGTGTTGACGGAGCAGCGCAGACATTCAAGAAGACCCCAGAGATTCATAAAGCACCTCTCTTTGCTCTTTGAGCCACACACCAGTCAAAATCCTGATGAAGAAAAACATTTGTCTGTTATCGCGACAAAGCCGCGAAAGGTTCCTGAACTTTCTCTTCTCCTGTGGGTCTAATCCCCCGCGTTCCCACCACAGAGGAAGCTGCTCGACGTTTCTTAAGCTTGACTTCCTGAGCAGATCCAGCTCTCTGTTCTCATTACGTGCCTTCCTTCAGACCTGCCTGACGCCTGCTGGCGTGAAAACTGCCGTCTTCGTCTTTGCGACTGCTGGGACCCCCGTCTGCCTGCTCTGCTTGTGACCAGTGTTGTTCCCTCACCTGCTCCACCAGGTTGCTCTGCCAGTGTGACAGCGTTCCTCACAGAAACGCTGATGATGGTGTGATGACTCATTTGGTTTGTGTGGAGAACACGTGACAATTATGTATTTGTCCATTTGTGTGCTTTTATCCACCTGGTTTCTGTGATTTTCAGACATCTTTTGGTTTGTATTTATCATTTCATGTCTTTAAGTAACTCGTCTAGTAGCTGTGGTACTCTGGATCACTTGCTGTGGTTTTGGTGCCGTTGTGCGAGGTGGCAGCTCCCACTCAGGTGGAGTTTCAACAACCACCTTCCTCTGACGTGGGGGACGCTCTTGTGTTTATGAAACATGTCAGAGGGTCGTGACAGTGAGTTCAGAACTCCTGTCTCTGTGTCGCTGTGACTAAATCTCTTCTATCTTCAGCTGTAGATGAAGATTCGTGTCCACCAAGCAGCTGAACACCAAGTGCTCCTTCAAAGAACAATCCTAACTAACAAGTGGAAACATACGTGTTGGTACAGTAGATGTCCGAGAACTGAATCAGAAGAACTACAGAGAAAAGCAACAAGCATTGTTACCGTTGTACAAATACACATACAAAGAGTGCAAGAGATGTGGAGCCGCCCGACAGTGCTGGCCCCTGGTTGTGATCGAGTTAGGTCTCAGTATTTAGACCCGCAGGAACATCTGCTTCCTCAACTGCTTCTCCGACAACAAATCGACATGAGTGACAAGCGCCGAGGCAGGAACTCGTCCAGCTCCCGGAGAGACTGACAGAACTCCCAATAAACTCTTTGCCTCATGGTAAAAGGTCACGACACTGCAGCGCGCGCACATCTGGTGTCGGCTCGACCACTGCTGCAGACACCTCTCAGAGCGGCGTAAGTGGACGGCCTCTCACAAAGTAAACACCACACATAATCAGATAATGAATCGCGTATACTTTGGGATTAATCACCAGCCAGGGTGTGCAGTGATCTGTAGTTTGCAGCACATGTGTGATGTGATTAGTTGGAAACTAGAGGAGTCTCCTCAGCTGTTAATGCTACTGATCCAATGGCCCATGAGTTAAACCAAACATTAGCATCAAGCCCAGCGGCCTTTAAACTACTCTCTGGCCCAGGAGTCTCACACCTTTCTGTCCGCTGGGAAAACATTCACACGTTTATTTCTCTGATCAGACAAGCAGAGAGGCAGAGTCTACCCCCCCAGAGACAGACAGCCTCGCCCCTCCCACAGTGGCGGATCTGTACTGTACGTGTGATCAGTAGTTAAAACACACTGGAGACCAACCTGACTTTAACGCCACTGAAATCAGGCGTCGTGGCACCTATATGACTGATGTCACTGATCATGTGCACATGTTGTTCTTAACTTTAACCTTCACTTTAGTAGTGTAGTGACATCACCAAACGCCAAACTGGAAAGTTCTAAGTTCATGGGGATGTGACATGAGTGGAGGACACACAGGGACCTGAGAAAACGTTAAATTTTCCAGGCTGAAGCAGATTTAGACCCTACATGACACCAATCACAGCCTAAGCCCAATAAATACCGTGTGACAGTACATCACAGTGATCACATATCTCACTTCTCCACACACCTGTGAAAATAGCATCAGTGCTCCATGAGAACCACCAGTGTATAGGTTGGAAACGTTAGCTGATGATTGACTTGCTCACGTCTTCACACCTTCTTCCCACTGTCCGTGTTTCCACTCCCCTTGTATAAATATGTGGTGAATCATGAAGGTCAGCAGGTTGAATACAACATGGTGTTAATCTGCAGTACCTCAGGAGAGCTGTCCTGCTCCTGCTACCCCCCCACCCTGGCTTCCATACCAGGAGCAATACATTTCACTTCCTATTCAGAAGCTTTAGATAAAACTGACAACATCCAGGACCAACAGCTGTAAGATCAGACTCACGTGGCAGCAACGCTCCCACTCTGCTTCCACTGATCCTCCAGGTTTGATCCTGCTCCAGATCAAATTGTAATTCTCATGTAAAAAGTCGTCCCATCAGTGCCAGAAATTTCCCTGCATACGGTTCAAACTGAGGTAAGTTGGCAACTCTTCAGATGTGTGTCAGAGTTTCAGACGTTCATTTGTTCCTATAAACAGATCGATGTCACACGGGAGGAAAAATAGATCAGAGACAAGTGCAGCTGGAGCCTCTGGCACACAACACATTTATTACGGATATCAAGGTGAAGTTTACAGGCGCTCGCAGGAACGTAAAACAGTAAAACAGGCCCGTTCATACGCACCGTGTCACATTATCTGCTCTCCTCTTTGTCCTGAGGGAAACGACATACCTCACGTACAGACAGCTCAACAAATAGCACGTCTGCTGTGGAGGCACCACAACGGAAACTGATCAACGGGTCAAACGATATAAACATTTTCTAATGACCTGAAAACCGTGTCAGTTTGTTGTGTCGAGGCACAGAAGCAGCTCAGTTAAGCTGAGATGCACAGACAACAACAACAGTAGTACTGAACAGCACTGACCGGGGGCGGGGCCATCTGATATCTGATTGGCCCCGGAGGTGCCCCTGTCCTGTCACTCAGACCTTTTGTCCTAGTGCGTTTAGATGAATGCAAGTCTAAACACTAGTGGTGCTAATGAGGCGAATATGAATGTCCAGCGTCAATAAAGCTTAGAGAAGAAGGTTTTATAAAAAGAATAAAAAGCTGGTGAGTATTTTATCTATGTACAAAGATTTTACCATGTATGTTTTTTATGTTGTTGGACAAGAACTTGGCCCCTGTATGAATACTGTGGCCCCTTGATGGCCCCTTACTCAGAAAAATCCTAGATCCGCCCCTGGCACTGACACCTTCGGTTTTAGCCTGTTTTTACGTCGTTCACTGACTTTCCATAAGTGTCTTTTTTTAGTTTCCACTTAGCTAAGATAGTTCTTTGTAGAATCGTAGAGTAACATGAAAACATGTCAGGATTCCTCTGCCAGCTTCGCCCCGTGCCCAGGGAGGTTTGCTCCAAAGCCGTTTATTGTAACAACGCACAGTGTGCTGCCACCCAGACAACGTCTTATCTTCAGGGAGGACCTAAGAGACAAGCCAGACCACATCCTGCACACATTCCAAAACATGGTCTGCATATATGAAACAGGCCGTAATGAGTGTTACGTGCCAACTTTCACGTGTTTGATAGACACTGTAACTGTAAGTAACGTTACTGTAAGTATGTGAAAACAGCACCTGGACTGTACTAAAAAGACTCAGCTCTCAAGTGTCTGGTAATTTTTAATGTCATGTGTTTGTGCCGTTTCTCTCCAGCACAGTCCTCACAACAAACAATCCGACTTTCATTAAACCTCCTTCATAAGCAAGACTCAAACCAGGTCTTAGTAGAACATTAGACTTTAATGAAAAAGTTCAAGGTTCCTATGGTAAATATGAGCAATAACCACAAAGAGTTTTTCATTCACATCATGATTTAATTCACCGCTCTTACTCAAACATATCTGCTGTGTCTTTACAGCCATTTGTGGGCAAACTGGGTCCTGGGAATTTATGTGGAACATTCTTGAATCAGTTTTTGTTTGCAACACAGTGATCGCTGGCAGAAAGTGAGAACGATCTGCAGAAAATCCTCTGTGGCGATGAGCAAAGCCTGAGATTAACCCACGCAGAGAGTAAACATTCCTGCAAAGTTTATTCTAGTGTTTATTCTCCGTAATACGAATTCCTGTTATCTGTGAGAGTCAGGTGTGCTGCATGCCCATCTACCACACTGCACGTTTTCACTCCAAGCCCTTGGTTTGGAGGGAAAACTGGTTCATCTGAAATCACATACTTTCAGCAGCTTGGATCAAAATGACGTAAACATAGTGTATAGTTTATTATTAGAGTGGTGTAGATACATTCATTAATTAGCAGATATGATACGGGTATTAACAGCTATGAAACATTTCAGCACACGCAAAAACACTCAGATATTTTCACGTTGAATCATTTTTGGCTTCATTGTGCTTTTATTTTTCAAAATAGATCTAATTTTGTTTACACATCTGAACGTCTGAACCAGGGTCTGACTCTAGACCCATGTTTGTGTCTGAGGCCGCCACGTTAGTTCCGAGGCACCTTCCAGACCTGCTGTCTTGATTTGGACAAAACCAAATAGGTCCAGAGCAAAACAATGGAAAAAGAAAAAGTAAAGTTAGTTAGTTAGGGTGTGTTTTTCTTCTGAAGCCAACTGGAACCAGCCGCGATGCAGTGTAAGAAAGCGTGAACAGTGAGAACGACTCTTTTCACGATAAGCGTGCGACGACTAGCCTCATGTGATCGACTGGAGTCTGAAATGTAGAGAATCTGGTGCTCACTACTCGTCCAGCTGTCCAGTTTTAAATACACGTACATGAAGCCAGATGTGCATCAGAATATAACAAAATAAGAAGCAAGGAACTCTTCCTTTTGTGAAAGACTTGGGCGTCGGTCCTTATCCTTCTCCACGGATAAATGTGGGGCACCACACATTTACTGGATGGTACCATTACCTTTTCTCTACCACAGAGGACGGAGCGTCACCACATATATCATTTTATATACAATATCTGATTATACATATTCATTGTACAAATATAATTTATAGCCTATATGCACTGAAATACATTCAATATACTGTACACTCTATACACACACTATACGACGTGAGTTCAGCTTTGCCTTTAGTCCCATTACAACCAACACTCCTACCTCAGTGCTTTGAACCGCTACTGAAACCAGCTCTATGTCCCGGGGAAACGTCATAAGCACAGGATAATGCTAAATACTGTATGTGATACGCTGTGTTACTTGTTCCCGGGGTGATGTTTTGCGTTTCTTGTAGTGGTGTTAGTGGAGTCAGATGCCTGCAGCTTTTGAAGTGGTCTCCCCGTCACACGGTTTGGACATGTAGGAGCAACACACTGTGCCAAAGTATTTCTTGGTTGACTCAAAGTGGCCATTTGAACTATCCTCAGTGGTGACGGGTTAATAAAAAACATCATCCACACCTGCTGAGCAGACGCAGGCAGAGAGTGCCGGGGGGCACGCGCTCTGTTCGCATCCCTGCTGGTGCCCCTTGCTTTCAGTTTTAGGACGGACAGACGGTCTGCAGTTATTCATCCGCCAGTCTGACGACACGGCACCGAGCGCATTACAAACACGTTGTCTGTCTACAGAGGTACGGATGGACTCATAGCATTTTCTAAATAGGGGGAAGCCTCATGTCCACCTCTCTGGTCCGGAGCATGTTATCACTGCTCACCGCTCTTCTCAGGCCAACTGTGAAGAGCTGCTGTCCTCTTGCCCATTTTAGATGCAGGGGGAGGTGGCCTTCTCTTACTGCAGGAAGAAAATAGAGACAGTCAGGGCGGCGTCGAATCAGGTCGAATCGTTTGATGTGAGGATCATTAGAGTAAAGCAAACAACAATCAAACGCAGCAGGTCACTATATGTGGTTGTGGTATATGACATTTTATCTCTCCTAATTATTACTTATACAAAGAGCGCACTGTTTATTTCCTGTACCTGTCCATGCAGAAGCTGCTGCAGTCAGAGTCCGTCTGGAGAACACAAAGACAGCGCTGTCCCCCGTCCCCACTCTTCCCCTGCTCAGCCTCAGCAGAGCGTCTCATGCGCAGGGAGCCCTGGTAGCTGGACATGCCGTATGGCACAGTGTGCCTGAAAAAGACAGATATTAGTGTGATGCAAAGCGTACAGCAGCACCGTGGCGCACACAACTCATTTACATTAGACTTTTATGGATGATCCACACATACTGAGGAGTGCTTCCAATAGTTTTGTTCCATTATTTGGAAACACGATGGTGATAAATAGAGGAAACACCTTTTAGCTGCTTCGTATTCGTACCATCCACCACAACCACCTCCTCCTCACGACTCCCTCACTGTTATTTAGGTAAGGCTTCCTTCATTAAAAAAGAAGAACATGTTCCCTATAAAAACATAATTGCGGTTGCAGGACGTAACATCACTTTGAGGTCACGGCCCGGATGGATGGGGAAGTCTCTTTTTCCAGGTGTCCCTGAGGAATGTGATGTGCTCCTCTCACAGTGGGTCCTCGGAAAGAGTCTTCCTTTGAGGAGATTAACAGATTTCAGGGCAGACTCAAAAAGGATCTGGCTGAACTTTATCTCAGCAGCATCTGTATAATCATGACAGTTGACAGTCGCTGCGGCTCGGGGAGGGTTCGCAAACCTTTTTTAAACCAGGCTGTGTCGTGAACTGGAGAATGACGTTGTTTACTTGGTTTAAAACGTTGTTTCTAGAAGAAGAGTTCCACTTAATGAATTTCTCCCTGATGCTCCGCCTCCTAGTATATAAAGTGCGGGAGGTGTCGGTGGAGCCTTCACTTCTCTCTCCAACCTCCTCACATCATACATCATACTAGCTGCTGGGGCAGCTGAGACACAGGAGGAAGAGCAGTCGCCTGCCAAACGTAAGTTCAGATTCCCGGCTCCTTGTCCTTGGGCAAGACACCAAACTCCAAGTTGCCCCTGATGTGAGTGTGATCGAGTGGAGGAGAAGCAGTGTAGTAAGTGCAGAAAATGTATTTAGATCTAAGATATCTTTACGGAACAGACCTTTAAAATGTTCGTGGAGGAGGTTTTTCAGCAACATCTGCTCTTGGCATCATTAAACCTTTACTGCTCACATTTTCCTTTTTTTATAAACTGGGGGCACTTGTAATTCTGAACTTCAAAGACTTCTTCACCTGCTCTGCATGAGCTCATATCGTTCAGTGTGCGTTCGTCGGCATCACCATCACAACCAACGTCCAGCGGCGCAGCGCGCTCGGAGCTCTTACTCTGTTGTTTCAGGCACACGTATAGTTGGGTCGAGGCACTAAAGCGAAAAGGTCAGGATCCAGAGCTAGCATGATACAAACAGCCGTCCGGAATATGGGGACGTGGGAATTTGTTCCATCAAATCTCACAGACAGCAGCTTCACCTCTTGAATCAAGCAAATTGTTTTCAGCTCATCTTCGAACATCAGCACGTAAAGATTTGTGATCAGCAGCTGCCCGTGAGCTACACGTGTGGAAGCTTGCCTGCCTCTGACCCTCGTGCTTGACCTTTACCCTTCACCTTGGGATGAAGGTGTTCGACATAACTTTCGACAAGAAGAATGTGAAGCACTTGGATCGTTTTCATAATCTATCATTGTAACACACCCTGTTCAGCCCGTTTTAAAAGAACCTGTCACTGGAAGGTGTTGATGTAAGTTTCTTAAAGAGCCGTGACAACTTCAAAAAGTCAACGTTATTTACAAGTACTTCAGAGTTGTCCCCTCAAGTGTTCGAGCGCTTTAGTCTTGCACAGCACACACATGCTGCCATGTGATGTGTCAATCACCAGCTCCCGCTAGGGATGTGTCGTTCACGAACGAGCCGGCGCTTTGTGTGGAAGAGTCGAATCTTCAGCCATTCCGCTAAGAATCAATGCAGGCAGGGGTCGGACTTTACTTTGATGGGCACACCATGGGGCCAATCCCATGCAAAGACAGACCAGGAAACCATTGTGTAGGGAGGGCAGGCGGTCGAAGTAGTGGTACAGGCTGAGCCAAAAGAGCCGAAGCTTTGGAGAGTAGGCGTTCCCATCGCTAACCACCGCTGTTCCCTCAGGTCTAAAGTTAGGTTTACAATACGTGTGGGTGTCCTCTGGGTCAGACCTTAAGTTCGGGTTCTGGTGGTGTCACCAGAAATGTCATGCTCAAGGGTGGCTCAAGGAAATTAGGGTCTGTCTGAGATGCAGAAGGTAGCTGGATCAAATCCCAGCTGACTCCTATCCCTCATACCAGGTGTGTCCTTGAGCGAGACACTCGGCGCTCGCTCCTTGGACTAAAGTGTCTGCCAAGCAAAGTAAAGTCATTGTTGTTTTTTTCTCCACAGCCTTCACACTACTTGGTCGCTCAGTACACCAGTGGTTTCTCTCTTTTTCAGGACATTCCAGACTGTTTTTGTAATGCCTCTGACTGACACCCAACCCCCCCTCCCCACTCCAAAGTGTAAACCGTTTCTCCCAAGGACAGCTTTCCGGTTTCCATGCTGACCTATCTGTATGTAACAACCAACGCAGCCTTCATATGTAAAAATCGAGGCCAAAACCAACACCAGCCATTTAATGATAGTTAGTTTTTGAATATCAGTTTCACACCTAAGTGCCAAGAAACATCTGTGAGTCACATGTTCTACATGTGTAATAGTTGCTTTCGTTTATCATTGTGTGCTTCATCTTGTGATCTTAAGCTTAAATGTATTTAATGTAAAGCAAAATCAAATACATTAGCCTTGCTGCTCCAGACGGGGCCTTTTCCCCGGCATCTCAGGCCATTGACTGTGGTATTCGACCGTGCTCTGCGGAGGTTGTTGGGTAGCAGAAGGATGTTAAGTTTGCATTTCTGTTGCTGGTTAAGTGACTGCACATTAACTAGACACTGGTATGGTAGAGGACGGCTAACTCTCGGGTACCATCCGTGCCTCAGAGTGTTGGTTTTGGTTTAATGAGGTGAAGAACCACTGCTATATTCCGCCCTCTGGTTTAAATTTCAACTGGCAACAGAGAAACAGTGATGACGTGAATCTAAAATCTAAATGTTTAAAGCATCTCAGGAACAATCACAGCATCTCAGAAGGCCAAAAGGTGGACTCCTCCCTCCTGCCTGTTAGCCAGTGTCAGAAATCCGCCGAGGAATTAAAATACCTCTGAGATCCCCGTGCAGAGTGCATCAAATTACATCAAACCTTTACAGTTCACAAAGCCACAGGAAATACTAACATATGAGGAAAAGGCCTGAGCTCGTTGCGCTGCTCAGGTTCCCATACATCTTTCCACGGCATAAAACATTAGGAGTGTTCCTTTAGACTGAGCAGAGGGCTTTCTCTTCTGCATAACTCAAATATTTGTACCTCCTACAGGATACCAGCACTAATATGATGATAGCTGCCCAAAACATACAGTGTTAAGGAGGAGCGCAGGAAAACCGTGGAGCACTGCAGCGTGCACAAACCCCGCTGGAGCGTCGCGTAACAAGGCTGCAGCCTCTGCCTCAAAGACTTACTCTGGTGTGTTGATCCAGATAATGTCCAGGTGGCAGTAATAAACACACTCCTTGTCTTTGTAGGTGTAGCACGTGCATCTCTTTGAGCGCTTCCTGGCACCGGGTCCCTTGTCGTCAGGCGTGTCCCGGGAGTGGCTGTCCACTCTGCGGGGCGGGAGTGGACTCAGCATGGCGGCTTCTGCATCCTTCTTCTGGCTCACATCCTTGCTGGACGAGGAACCTGCAGGATCAACGGTTTGAGAAGCACAGTGTCAGAAGTAGTTCTTAGTAGTCATTAACACTATTAGAAGTAATCCAGCCTCAGTGACTGTAACATCAACACTGGCTGCAATTTTGCTCAAGTACTGTACTTAAATTGTTTTCTTGTTACTGTACTTTACTAACTTACTTCAATGTCTTTTTGTTTACACAGGCACCAAATTACACATATTTCACATAGTAAGGTAATTATTCTATGGAAAAAACACAACAAATCCCTCTGAGCAGCACTGGGCTACAGTGGAGCAGGAAAAACTCGCTTTGGTCCCTGGGTTCTGATGAAACCTCACACAGAACCAGGCCCTGGGTGGCCGGCTGTCTGCCACAAACCGTTCCAGTGAGCGGCAGACGTGTAGTGGATTGTGACAAAAAATATACACATTATTATGGTGGTAGTAGTAGTAGTATTTTTAAATAACCACATTTGCTCTCTGTTGTCAGTAGTGAACATTTTCTTTGGCCAGAGTTTTCTCTTAGAGCACATTTCACTGTTTGTGCTCAGGACTGGTGCCGGAGTACTTTATGAATTAATTGTTTTCAGTATTTTAATAAGTAGATACACCAAACAAACGCAAGTCACAACATGAATGTTATTTGTTGCTCGTGTTTTCTGGTTCACTATTAGTAACCTGATGTTCTGGTTTCCTGAGATGGATGTTTCATAATAAAATAACATTCTCCATTTATCCTCCATTTTTCATCCTGTATCTGTTCTCAGTAATAAATTAATGAAAAACAGAAGAGTCTGTTCCTTTTGTATTTTTCTTCTGACCACTTACAACCTATTAAATACATCTAATTAACTTATGCAATATGCAACTTCGCTCCCATAGAGCTGTTTCTTACTATTGCTTCTGAATTCTATGAAGACACGCGGACTCTACGTTATGGCATCACTGGTTTGATGTTGTGTCTACGCTCTTTATTAATTCACTCCCTAATAAAAAAAGACCACCCAGTGCACTCACCGTTCGCCAGAGACGCTGTCACCACGATAAGAAGCAAAACTCCCACGTCAACACAAGACACAACAGCCATCAGTCATGAAATGCTGCAAATCAGAAGGAAAGAACTTCCCAGAGTCCAGCAGCTCGTGTGTGCTGATAAGACGCGTCCGTTCACAGGCTGCGCACACACGCGTACTAACAGCGCAGCGGGCGCACTTCTATCCACCTTCCTCACTCTGACCTGCGCCTCTGTCTAGCCCCGCCCCCCCGGAGACGCGTGGAGGGATGTGAGAAGAGGGGAAACTTTCTATTTTGCATAAATATGTTTGAACAGTTGAAAGTCTTACCATAGTAAAAGTTGCTGCTCAGACGCCTCAGCTGCAAACAAGCTCAGTCATCACTCATCCACGTGTTTTCCTCCATGCAACCCTGGAAAATGTTCTTTTGTGTTTTTGTGCCAGACCAGAACAAGAAGTCATGAATACAAAAGCACTCACTTGTGTTTGCATACTAACACCTCTCTAATTTGTCCAGGTTATTCACACGGCAGTGGGATTCACCGCCTTGATTTTTGTATCTATATGGATTGCATTAGTTTCTTACTTTTTACATCCTCCTACATCTGTCGTGCTTTTATTTTGAAGACAAAGTAGTCTCTCTTTCAGTTGTGGTTATTTGTGCGTGGTTTGAATCCAGCGAGAGCACCACCCGCTGGATGCAGCATTTCACTGATGTGTTGATGGGGTCGAGGTCAGCACCTCTACGAGGATGTTGTCTATCACAGTTGAGGGATTTGCGGGGGGAGTTGCCAGGGGTCCACAGCCAAATGACAAACGGGCTTGCATCATTGTTTTTCTATTCATTTCAAGTTAGCGGATCAGAGGTCATTAAAACAAAAGCTTTAGCAGGTGTGTGCCAGGTTGGATTACCAACCAGGGAACTGTCTCAGGGCCGACACTGTGGGGGGACCACAAGGTCCTGGGTTCACTGCGTGTCAGCGGGTTTCAAATTGTAGTAAATTGCATTTTACTGCATTGTCTGTCACTAGGCCTTAAGGAGGTTCTAAATGTTGTTTCTGTTTGTGGACTTAACGGCACGAGTGCTTTAGAAATATAGTTTTTCACTCGTTGCAGAAACTCGATATCTTTATGTGTTGTTGAAGCTTCTAGTATTTGTGTATGTGAAGCACTGCCTTCTAATGGAAGAAAAACTAAATGTTGATGAGGCCTGAACATGACTTCAGCTCGTTCCTCGCTGTAAATCTGGGAGGCTGCATGTATTAATAACTTTCTCCAGAGGATAAAGATCAGATCATCGACGCAGTCAATTTAATTCCTACTGCTTTAACTCGTCTGTGGTAGAATGATTTGTGTGTTTGGGTTCATTCCACATTCTGTTCAGCTTCAGCTCACAGCTGGATACCTTCTCATGTTCCTCCAGAAGTCGGAATTCCCGATGATGACGATGATGATGATGGAGCCATCCTGGAGCAGAGGCAGCAAGGCAGGCCCGATTTATCCTACTAAAGTTTAGTGCTATCCTAAAAGTGTTTGATGTTCCTCCTAATACAATGTTTCTCATTCATGCTGAAAAGTTTGGTCCCATCTGTGTCCACGTGTCCATGAACAAACTAGGACAGACACCGGTGTTCTTTGTGTCCCGTGTGTGACTGTTGGAGGGTCCTCTCACATTCTGTAGCAATCTGAAGTTGCATCACAGGGTTTGTCTTGGGGATTATCACTGGGAATGGTCAAATCAGCAGGACTTAATTGGCTAAGGACTTAAAGCCAGAGGTGGAGGTGGACACAGATGGGGGATTAGTGGAGATGAAATAGTGTTGGGGGGGAGGGGATGAGCCATTTGGTCCTAGAAATGTGTCCCAGGTTATTTGGAGTTTTTTTTCTTCTGCATTTTTCAGCCCGAGCCGTCGGGAAGCAGCAGGATCTGGTATTTCTTTTACATTCTTAATTGCATGAGTAAGAAAGCCTCCTACAGAATATCTTTCAGTCCTCACTCTGTCATGCGAGGGCGAGAGGTTATCCAGGTCATCTGATCCACGGCCTACAGCAGTGGAGCAAATCTGTTCTCAAGTTGAACACTTTGTTGTTGTGGAGCTTTGCTGCAAACTCTCATTGAACAGCTGTTCGCTCAGGTTCACGTGTCCTACTAAGCAGAGGGGATGTTGGAGCCTGGAGGCAGCAACAGTGCAGATATCTGGCTGCTGGCGCCCAGTTTCCCGTTCTGCCAGGGAGGAGATGTGTTCCTGGGCTTTGCTCCGTGACAGTAGCAGAGAGGAAGGTTATAGGTATAAATAGGTTCCTTAAACTAAAGGATGAAATGTTTCCTTTCCATTTCCCTCTGACGGCAGGTTGACTGGTGACTCTAAATTGCCCACAGGTGTGAATGTCATTTGTATAAACTGTTCTTGGTTTTAACATGTGTGAGTGACGGGATCACAGGCTGCAGCTGCGGTTATCCACTTACTTCTTTACAGCGGGAACGCTAATGTGTCCTGATGCGTCCTCAACAAAGACGCTACAGTCACACACCTGCCAAAATGCTCCAACGGGCTCCATATGTCCGCCCCGGGGTAGACTGTTTCTGACATGTCCAGGATGAAACCCCCCCCCACACACACACACACACACCGTTACCAAAACAAACCATTCAGATAACGGATAGACGGATCAGTTTGGACACTGCTCACTTATCTTAACGTCAGTTAGGCAATAACGGGCTTCAGAACCTCGTGTTTTTGTGCCTACATGCGTTTTCCTAGATCCTTTAGAGACTAGAATAGCAGCAACAGAAAGGTTTGCTGCGTCTGCTTTGTGCTCTGTGGTTGGTGAAAACAGGCAGAATATAGACGAGAAATATTCCAAAATCTTTTGTCTCAGAGTCGTGGTAGTTTAATCCAGCCATGTACGTCTGTGCTGTAAAATCCACAGCTTCATTTCAACATCTTCATTTACCGAGACAGGAGTGAAATATTGTCTCGTCACGGCCCAGAGGCTCTGCGTACGGGGAACCAGATTTCTAATTAGTGTGAGCACTTGATGTTTTCTCACAATAAGCAGTGGCTTTTGTGTTGGGGACACCATCGGTGCCTCTGTGTAACTGCTGGCAGTGTGAATGGATGTGCGTTCCAGCAAACTAATGGCTGAACCTGGTTAAATGTCACCGTTAATTCAAACCACATGTGGAACAGGCAGCAGTTCGTGAATGCACTTCCCCAGTCAATCATCATTTGAGAGCTTCGTTTTAACTGATGAATAATTTTCCGATCTTATCTTCGGTTGCATTTATTGTCTGTCCGCCCGCGTCTTACCCCGGAGCCTGGTGGAATTTCTAAAGAAAACACGAAGGCCTAATGATGTCTGGAGAGCAGCGCTGTTTGGGCATTGGAGGAATGTTGCCAGTTTGGACGGCATGACCAGAGAAAACACTTTCCGCCCAGCAGCCACGACGCTCGCTGAGGTCAGTAGTTAGTGTGGTCTCACACCGTGGTGCGTCCAGGATTGGATCAGACTGTGCAGCTGTTCGTAGCTCGTTTCTGTGTCCTGTGTAGTCTGCTGATGTGTTTCAGCTCTAATTGCTCTCTTCCTAATAATAGGACACATGGACCAGTGGCTTCTGCTGAGACTTGTCTAATTCTTCCTGAGTCAGATCTGGCCTCGATCCTGCACCAGGTGAATACCATTAAAGTTATTCTAACCATCTGCTGAGCAGGAGTCAGGCCTCAGTCACTAGAAGGAATGAGAGTTGTTAATCACGCTCTGATTTCAAGAGACAGTCAGCAACTATTTCATTCTACGGCTCAAACAGTGAGATGGGATCCATGTGAAATGACTCATTAATTACATTGTTTACAGCACAACAAAGCCAACGCTCCCGAGTCTCCTCAGACAGAGCTCTTTGACTCGTCAGAACCGCTGCTTGTTTTAACACAGCGCGCTGGAGTTAAAGAGAGATGCTTCGGGAGTTAAGGGCTGTAGTTATTAAGATGTGAATAAATAAAGAAGTTAGCGACAGAGAAACTTGTTGACATTTTTATTGACCGTGAATGTTTGTGTGGAACCCTTTGTGCGCTGTGGATTGGATGAATGAACCGTCTTCACCTCTCTGCAGCAGCGTCTGTAAAATGAAAAACAGCTCGTTTACTGAATGCACGTAGTCTGAAGTCGCCCAGTCAGAAAACAGTGCAGGAGGATCTTTCTTCACTGTGGCACAGAGTCATCAAACTGAAATCTTACTGCAGGGCAGATGAAATGTGGTTTGATGTAGAAATCAGAAGCTGAATTAAGTGTGTTAGTGGAGAAAATACCGCTACCGTGTGCTGGAACCACCGAGTAAAAACCTGTCAATCGTGCTCTCAACACTTAAAATCTACTAAATGGCCCTTTAACGTTACATTACACCGAGCCACTTTGCAGAATGACTTAACTAAATTGTTCTGCTGGGTGTGCCAGAACATGAAGAAGGACGTACATGAAAAACTAGCAGTACAGTGAAAGACAAATCCATTTGTTCATGTTGGAACAAGTGCTGTTAATGTTTCAGCTCCCTCTTTTTTTTTCAAGTTCACACAGAAAAACGAGCAAAGAAACGAGTCTTGTTCTCAGGTTTGGTTTTTGTTTGACTCGGTCTTAAGTTCACTCTCATTTCAAGCTGCTGAAATGAACTCGACATAGACTGGGCCTTAGTCACCGTCCCGTGGGTTAGGGTTAGGGTTACGGTTAGGGTTAGGGTTAGGAGTTCAAACTCGACCGTGAAGCAACCGTGCTCACCAACATGCCACCCTCTTACAGATGTGTGAGCGGCTGTGGGATTTCTCAATCTTCGAGTCTCTGCGACTGTTTTTCATTTATTTCATTTCGTTTGTTTCTCACAGAAATGATCCTTTCTCTCCTGAAACACTTGCTCTATTATCCGTGGAATGCGGGAGTCAGCGCGAGTTCACTCGTTGGTTCACCTGCCACATGAAAGGTAACCGTGTTTCAGAGCTGCTGCTGTAACATGAGAGTTTTTGGTGTCGCTCTCAGAACACGGTGCACGAGCCACAAACAGTGGCTGCTATTCTTCCCCGTCAGATGTTTTACTCAGGCTTTGGTAGGATCAACTTGGCATCCAGAAGCTGCCAGATGCTGAGGCGGGTCCTTGCTGGAACCTCCCTTCTGAAGATCATCTACAGAAATCCCACTCAATATTAGGAATATATGGGAACAGCACCTCTAACACCATGGCGCTGAGGACAGCTGAGAACATCTCAGATGTCTTTCTCTACCTGCCTCCGACATCTAGTCCAGCCGAACTATAGAGCAGCAGAAAACACCAAGTACCTGGTGAAATAATGCAGGAGCATTAACAACTGACATAAACTCAAGCGATCCGCACTCCCCGTAGTGCTCAACTTCAGGTTTCACAGCCTGGACCATCTTTCAGCAGCCTCATGAGCTGCTGACACACCGAGACACGGTCTTGTTTTCTTTGAGGGAAAGTGTACACAGAGACTTCCCCTCTCACAGCGGGACTGACAGACGGGTTTATAGAGAAAGTCCATAGAAAATGCTTCAGAAACATACAAATGATCACTATACTAAAACCAACAATGCCAAATGAGTGGTTCCGCGGCACCAGATCTTCCATTTGTCATTCCCTCAATAGTTCTGGTGACCTGTGAACCCGCAGCTCTCAGGGGAAACATCTATGCTCACACTGAGTTACAAAGTGCTTCTGCTGTATCAGGACATTCTGCTAGTCCTGTGCAGGCCTGGACCAACCACTTACATGGAGCAAACAGTCAGTAAGGGCGTCTCAAACGCCACAACAACCTGGCTCTTAGTTCAGGTCAAAGATTGTCTGGGAAAAAACGCTTTTCCAATGCGATGTGAAATGTGATCTGTTGATTCAGCATTTATTGTCACCTCAACGAGTGAGGGCATCGTGGCTGCTCATGAACAGAAGCATCCACCAAAGATCGGTCATGGCTCAACACCTGGTCTGTTAAAAAGTAATAGGTAGCGTCTTTCACCATCTGTTATATGGTAAAAAGATCCATGAAAACCAAAGGATCACAATTGGCTCTGTAATGATTGATAAGGGGTAAACGTACAACTGACCTCACTACAAATGAGTAGTGAACATCTCTAGTTTTATGAGGGCTGAGATGTTTAACGCCTGCACATGTTACAAACTAAAGATAGCTCCAACAACAGCCTGCACCAGTGCATTACTCCGTGGATGTGCTCCACCCAGAGGAGAGTGAACATTTTCAGTCTCGTCAGTTCTTCTGGTATTTGGTTGGCCATAATCTCTTAGCAGGTACAATCACAAATGCTTCTACAAGTTGTTGGACCTTTGGCCTCAACAAACCAGGAGATTCCACAGTCATGTGTCGCTCACACTTCTTCACTGACCTGGGAGCCAGTCAAAGGTTAGTCAGCCTTTTTCCTCTGTCAGTGGATCTCTAATTTCCTCACTGGCAGACCACAGGCAGTGAGGATGGGTGGATAGGTCTCAGCGCGCCTCACTCTCCCCCCAGGGTTGTGTCCTGAGCCCCCTGCTGTACTGCTTGTACAAGCATGACTGTGTTGCCACCACCAGCTTCACCAACAGCATTAAGTTTGCTGACAACACCGTCCTAGTGGGCCTGATCTAACAACAAGTCGTCTGAGATAGAGAGCATCCTGACGAGAAACATCTCTACACACACTCCGCACATCATAGACATTGGTCACTAACTTGCAGTCTTCTACAGACATTATGGATTGTTATGGCACCTACATGGACATGCACACTGCCTTTCACTAGTCCATTCCATTTACACCCATCCTATTATTCTCTTATTATTTATTGTTGTAATATTCTCACTGTTCTTTCTTCCTTGTTGCTGCAATACTTGATTGTATTTTATCTTACATATTTGCCCCACCTATTTCTTGTAATTACTTTTTTAACATTTCTAAGGTTGTCAACTCAGCATTTCACTGCATATCGTACTATGTATGACTGTGTCTGTGAAGATTCTCATTCATCCAGGTGAAGTTGTCAAAAGGTTTAGTCATGGTTGTGGTCACAAAGGATAAATTTGTGACCACTCACCAACTTACCTCAGATTGACAAAGTTCTGTGGACACAGAACGAAACGTCTCTACCGAAACAAAGAAGTCCAGTTACCATGACTACACCTTCTGACCATAAATAACTGTGCATGTGACAAATAAAATCAGAATCTGAAATTCATGTATGTTTCTAAATCCTCTGATGTGTAATAACTTTTATTAGAAAAAAAGATTTTCAGTCAGCTGTGTATTACAGCATGTTAGAGGTAGATGACTGGTAACAATCTGTATGGTGTACTGAGAGTGCTGTATACAATTTAGTTGATGTACATAACTAATATTTAAGCTGTAAGAATGGTTTTCACTGCAAAAAGGGTTTGATCAGCTCGATCTGTGTCACTAGATATTACTTTACTTTGCAAACGCTTTTATCAAAGCGACTTACAGGGAGCTAGCGGTGAGTGTCTGGCTCAAGAGCCACACCTGGTAGGGAATGGACTAGGAGTCAGCCGGGGATTAGTCCAAAATATAAGGGGCTACGCTAAGAGAGGGTAGCTACCCTAAGTAACGTTGGCTTATTAACGCCCACCAACAGGTGAGCTGCAGTCCAGCGAGGTGTCATGGGCCTGGAGAGGCGCGGGTAAAGGTTGTGGCAGCGTCGGAGAATGACAGAAGAGCGAGCAGAAAAGTGGGTAATTCTAATTCTAATTAAATAAAAGTCAACCAACATGTGCGCTGTGAACGTTTACTGCTTCAAGGACATCGATTATGATATATAGACGCACCCTGCCAACCCTATCTCATAATGTGACAGTGACAAATCCCTCCACTCCATGAGATTCCACTGAGAGATCAAAACCAGACATGTTCTCAGGAAAAGCAGCAGCAGCAGGAAACAACCATCCCGATTATCACTGTGAGCACCTCTGTGCTAATCTCTGGCCTCGGCTCTGTAGCTCACTGGGCTTAGGCAGCCTTGGCATGTCTACCTGCACATCGCATTTCACTGATTTCAGTCTTTGAAGCCTTCAGCACCATTAGGATCACTGGGGCGTGTTCGGTGCAGTTGTCCTATGTCTGCTCACGATTAAAGAGACGGACATGGAGACGAAGAAGATTTGTGTTCAGACAGGGACGTGAACCACTTCCTGCTGCGCGATGCCTTCTCTGTCGTTTGTTTGCATGTGTGTTTAATTAAGCCGTTTGCATTCCACAATTCCCAGAAATCTCTGAAGCTCGTTTTGTTTTGTAGGATGGGATTAGGCCGTGTAACCAAACAGGAATCACAGGGCAGTTGAATAACTTCCTCACAAAGCTTTAAGGCTAAGAAGCATCTTTTGTCTCTTTGATCACACAAAGCAAAACTGAAAATACCATTTGGGTTTGAAAGGTCACCAGAAGTATTAGCATTAACTTCATAATGACCAGCAGTGTGTTTTAGATTGATCAATTTGATCATAACCATTGTTGAACCATTGTTTTCATACACAGTATTGCTGTAGATTTTAAAAAGGGAGACGCTTATTTACACTATTTTATTTCTACCGAGTGCGATAGATTTCATAGGTAAGTATATTTATACTTGTTTGATTTCTCTAAAGACATCGTCCATGCTGAACCTGAGTTTTTCCCTTTCAGAACAAAAGTACAATGGTGTTAGATATAATCACTGATAACTTTTGGTCTTATCAAGACACGAGTGTGATGAAAAGTCACTTTAACCTCATGCAACACTACAAACCAGAAAGACAGGGATTTTATTTTACACCCGTCACTTACCTGTTTGTTTATATATTTGAAAGTCGGACAGTTTTCTGACGATGATGTCACTTTCTATCTGTACTATTAAAGTCCATGTGTAAAATGTGTATTATTACAATATAACGCAGATGTCCTGGGCGGAATAATGAGACAACACATCTGTGAAAGGCGAAACGTCAGTGAAAGGTCAGTTAAAGTCAAATAAAAAGTCCAACACAGCAAACAATGTTTACAGAAGAATAATAAGCGCAGGGCTTGCAGAGGGAAGGTGGGTCAGCTGCCCGACCCCGTACAGATCCAGATATTTAAATCCACCACTAGTGGAAGAGGAAGAGAGCTGGACAGCACCCGGCCCTGACACGATCCAGGCCTACTGACTAAAGAAGCCAACTGCACTCCACGAAAGCACAAATAAACCAGCTGCTAATGGAGGTGAGCCACCCCGAATAGTTAACTGAAGGCTAAACAGTCCTGATCCTGAAGGACCCCCAGAAGGGGCCAATCCTACCCAACTAAGGGCTGATAACCTGCCTCTGCACAGTGGAGAAGATGAATAGTTCACGTATTGAGCTATTCATCATCCCCTCTGTGCAACTTACTACAATGCCTGGTTTGCTGACAATTAACCAACCAACACTGGGGGCAGTGACCCCTGCACTGCGAGAGCTGCTCCAGCAGATTCCAGGAACAATTTTCGAGATCTCTTGTTATAAGAGCGCAGTCCTAGGAAGAGCTAAAAACTATAAAAGAACCCTGAAGCTCCCAGGCCTCTGACAGAGGACCCAAGCATGAAAGACCGTGCACAGGGGGCCAAGGGGGGGTGCCCTCTTTCATGGGACTTTTTCAATCATTAGGTGACACAGGAGTCCAAATATTACAACAATTTGCCAACACATGAAGGATTTTACGATGAGGAACAGACAATCAGAGCAGCTTACGTGATTTGAAGTACAGTTTAATTTGTCTCTTCTTTTGTTGGAATGATGTGCAGTACATTTGAATTCATGAGATTTGTCAGTTACCCTCAGAGATGCAGCCTGGTATAAAATAAGAAATGAAAAGAACAGATATTTATAACAAGAATAAAGCAGCAGCTCCTTCAGCACCGCTGCACATATATTCCTGTCACCAATAGGCTGGAGATAGACCAGCCAGTCACGGTGAGCTGCAGCTGTGGATTTATTTATTTACATGGGTGTCCTCAGCCGACTGCTTCCTGTGGCCGTGAGCTTCAGCGCCGTGTCACTGCTGCTGACTCATTACAAAACCCAGACCCAGGTAGAGGGTCATGCCACCGCCTCTGACGGCGACTTAATGAGCATTTGGCACCATGTGTGCGTGACTCACACACGCAGGTGTTGTCTCAGAAGGTTACAGAGTTGAGCGTGGGAAGGCAGACACAAATTATAGCAAATTATGTGTTTGTAAGCGTGTACCAGCAGAATGGAAGTCACACATACTTCAGGTAGCTGCCAACACTCGTGAAGCCGAGCAACAACAAAAAAATGCTGAGCTTCAAGAACAAAGAGAGAGGAGAGAAATGCACAGTGAGAAATAAATTAAAGGTAGAGGATTTAACTTCCCTTTATTTGTAGACTTATACTTAAGAGGCGCTTTTGACGCCTTGTCTGCAACGTTTCTAAAGTATTTATATTCTACCAGTCAGAGAGTTTCAATGATTTCGGCTTGATTCATAGACTTAATAGATTTATTTATAATGACTAATACCTGGAGGGTGCAGAACAGCTATTCTACTTGTCATTTCTCAGGATAGAAGACTTGAACTCAGCTCACGCTGTGCTGTACCACAACCCAAAGCGTTGACACAGCTACGATACTATTTTCGCCACTGGAGCCTGTAAATAAACAACTAAACTTTGCATATGTGTGTGTTTCCCCTAAAGCTCAATGATAAGTTTTCCTTCATCGTCACTGCTGCTGGTGTCTTCGGGATAGTCCAGGCAGCTCTGCACAGGCCTCAGCCCGCTTGTCAAACACTCGCTTGGCTGAAAGCCGTGAAACTGGCCGGTCAGGAAGAAAGACTGGAATTTGCTGCTCATGTCTGACCTCCCAGAGATACTGCTCTGGCTCGTGTAGTCATTTGGTGGCCAGTCCTTAGTGTCCTGCTCAGGATCTGAGTACGTGAAGGCCTTCGATGGCGTCGCAGTGTTACTATCCACCATGCTGTTGTTTGGTACGGTCCATGCATCAGCACGTCTCGTGGCTTCCAGGGAACGTGAGACTTGGCAGTGGTGCACGCTGGATGGTGTTTTGTCATCAGGTGAGGGACTTGCGCGTGTGTGACTCACCAATGCTGTGTCCACACAACAGCTTCCTGTTGCATTGTCTCTTTCAGTAGTGTTTCCTTGCTTTCGGTCCTGATGTGACAATACTCCAGTTGGCTGAGGACATTGTGGTTCTGTTAACTGGGCCTGCGCTTTGTTCTGCTCGCTCTGTGTCTGGTGGTTGCGGATGGTGCTGCTTTCCCATTGTTGTTGTTTTTGTGGGAAACAGAAGTTGCTTGTTTCTAGTGGGGGCTGTGGACTAATGAAAAGTCTACACTGAGTGCCGCTGGGTGGTAAATGGAGGTTATTTAATGTGGTCAGAGCTTGCTGGGGGCACTGTGGAGAGTGTTCAGACATTCCTGATTGTGTCTGGGAAAGATGCTGCTCACATAGCCAAACATTCTTCAGGGAATCCACCTTTAAGTCTTGTCCCTGTTAACAAAGAAGAATATGAGGAGGATTATTAGCATGAATATGTCCAGCGACTTGTAAATTAATCCGAATGCATCGAAGCAAGCAAAGCAAAGTGTGCTTTCAGCTGTCAGAAGCCCAGCTTTATACCCATTTACTATAGGAGATCGTAAGGAAAAGATTCTCTCAGTCTAACTACTGTCAGCTGCCTAGATCTGGTATTGTTTTAATGGGTTGCTGCTGTTTTACATTGGCAAAAAGCTCATAAGCGCTCATAATTCATATGTATTTTCACCGTGTGCGGCTCTGTAGTATATGTTTTTCTTTTGCATATTTGTCGTGTATAAATCTTTTTTTCTTGCATCACTTTCTGACATATTTACTGTGCTGCAAACATGTCATGGGAAAATAAAAACAACTTCTGGCTGGAGTGTATCTTTGTTCGTGGTAAATGTGTTCAGAAATGAAAACATATTATGACCTTCATGCCTGCAACCTGCTCGCACATGATCCCCAGATCAGGACAGTCTGAATATGTCTGAATATGATGGATTTGTGGAAAGATTTGGTTGAGTTTACGAATAATTAAAGCAATAAAAAATGTTTTCAGAAAGAATGCCGAACTGGAATCGATCCTGTGAAGGTTGTTTCGGGTTTTCTCCTTCGTGTTTCTGTTTTTGCATAAATATGATGTGATCAGATGTTCATTTATGGTACAGCTGAAACTACATAAAGGAAATCAAAACATTACATTAATATTAATGCAATAAATAAATATTGTTACATATTCATGGAAACAATTAGACGCCACCAGTCGGATCATGAACCCAACAATAATCACACCAGGAGCAATACACGTGGAACACATGTGGAACAGTCACAAGGTGAGGTGAAAGGAGCTCTGGGGTAACATCTAGGAAACTAAAGACTTCTCCTACAGTGGCTAATATTGAGGTTCATGGGTCCATCAATGGGAAACGTACGAGACCTGCTATTCTCCAAATAGAAATGTCGATGTTTGTCTACAGTTTGCTCATGCTGCACTCCACCACGCCGCATCTCATCTGTGGTGGCAAAACCGTGAGGGAGGTGTCAAGGTGCCACCTGAGAACTGAAGCTCAGCAGAAGGCTCAACGAGCGCTGACACGCACGTCGTCCTACCAAGCAAGCGAAGGATGGTGGAAGCAGAGAAGGTGTCACACGTCAAACAGAAGGTATGAGGCTGAATGCTTTGTATAGTATGACATTCCTGATATGTTAGTAAAATAAATTGGATGGATGAAGTGTGTCCCACGGTCCTGGCACCTGGTCTGTGTAGATTCCTCTCTCTGTTGCCCCTCCACCACCCCGCCCCTCCGCACACCGGTGATTTGTTTCTCCGGCGTCTTGACTCGGCTTTAGCCTGCAGTTTGCGCTGTCTGGCTGGACAGGGGTCTCTCCGTGTCCCCAGGCCTCCGGCTCCTTCTGGCCTGCACATGCCACCGTGTAGGCTGCCTCCCTAACCCCTAGGAAAAGAAAAACAAATTCACTCCAGCTGTTCTTTGTTATTTATTACAATAACAAATCTTCTGGGTCACTACAAATCAGTCAGTTTTACTTTGCGAGTTTTGAATAATTGTGAGGATCGTGGTACTTATGTTACACACTGAATGTCTTATGAATGAGAAACCGGATGAAGATACGTGTTACATGACGTATGTGTTACCAGCTCATCAATCAAAGTAAAAGTCTCTTTTCTGGGAGGAATACTACTCAGAAATAATAAGCAGTGGTCATCGTCATGAAGACCAAGTGTGTGCTTGTGTTTCTAGATGCAAACTCTCCCAGGTAGGTTTACAGTGAACAAAGTCCCTGACCTGCCCTGTCAGAGACAAGGCCTCTGCACAACAACTAGAAACTTAAGTTTGTTATTTTAGTTTAGCCCGGAGTCAACAGATAAAGGTCTCAGGTTTGTTTGTCCTCTCCTCCACAGGATGTGGAGACATAACTTTGTTATTGTCAGTAATCCTCAGCTCCTTCAAATTAAAGAGTAGGTACGTTAGTGTTTTGTGCTATGATGGGGATCAGATTTCAAATACTGGTGGACACTACAGTCCTTTGTTGAGCCCTCAGCAGAGGACGGAGCAGTTCACACTGCAGTCAGTAGGACAGTCACGGTCAAAATTAAGTTTCATTTGTCTGTAAATACAACTCTGCATAGAGCATTTCAATATCTTTCACATCTTTGTGGGTTTTGGTTTTAAAGAGCTCAGTTGAGCCTCATTCTGGAAAGCTGTGAACACGTGCTGCCATCTTGTGGTTAAAGTAGTTTTGACGTGTACTCCAGGAATAAAATGCTGCCATGTTTATACTGTCTGACTAGTGTCCTCGATGTTTTGAGAGACAATATGAAAAAGTCAGTCCACTCCGACATGAATGTTATCAAACCTAAAGGCACGAATGGAGAAAACCAGCACACTTACTTACTTGTTTTAAATCCTATAAGGTATAAATAATTAAACGGGTATTTACCTGCCGGATGACTTTGAATGCTCGTTAGGACAGCTGGGATGTCTTTGGGCGTTTCCACCTGGACGTTAGAGGACACTGAAGTAAACTGAGCCAGCAGTTCTGTCGTGTGGGCTGAACTGATTGCGTCCTGTGGTTCCTGTAAAGAGGAAGATGTCTTCACAGCTGGAGGATTACTGCCGTAGATAGAGGCCGGTGCGTTCTGTCTCGGGGCTTTGCATTTATTCATAGAGAATGCAGAAACGGACCCAAAGAGTTCTTCAGCACACGTGGTACCAGAGGTCTGGCTGAAGCTGACCTGACAGAGGGGGAGGGGATCTAATGTGTACACTTCACCCTTGGTTTTCACTGCCTCTTGAAGTTTGTCTTGACATTCTTTACTTCTAGAGCTGTTCTGATTTACTGTGCTGGAGGAAAGACAGGTCCCGCTCAGGCTCTGTTGACCAGGGAGTGTTTGAGGGAACAATTGACCTTGGCTGACCCCCAAATTGTGCTCCTCCACTGAATAGTTCAGAGACATGTCCTCATCTGAAGTTTGACGCATTCCTGACTTACCAACGATGAGTGAAGCAGCAGTTGACATAACATCGCCCACGGAGCTCAAGGTCTCTGTGGCAGTGCTTACATTACTGTTTTTGTGTGGGCGCGGTGTCAGGCCTGGAGTTTGGGGAGGCTTAGATTCAGCTGTTATTGTAGCATGACTGGAATTACTGTGTTCACTCATGTGGATATTTGGCTCTTCCTTTCCAAAGTGGACAGACAGTGGAGGTTTTATGCTCTCAACATTCAGTGTGGGTAAAGTCCCACTTGGGTTCATATCCTTCTGATGTCCTGGCTGTTGATGGTCCCGTCCGTCATTGCCAAACTCCATGGTACCAGAGCTTTGCGCTTTATTCTGAATCGCTTCTGCTTTCGGTGCTCCTGTGTCATGTGTCTGTAAGTGGCTGCTACCTGCGTGCCGTTCGATCTGTGGTTCAATAAGAGCGAGCTGCTCATCAGATATGATCTGGAGGCAGATCTGGAGGTCTGCCGTGTGAACATGAAACACGTTCTGGGCAATCTGCTGCTCCTGGTCAAACGGAACAATGTGACACGGTACCACTGGTGTGTTTGGGCCGACGTGTGCTCTGTTTTGTGGGTGTAACGGGTTTGAAGCTGGTGAGGGCTGTGAGTGTGACAGAGTAGAGTTATATGTCGGATTGTTTGGAGCCACGGGTGCGACAGCTCTGGGTGACTGCATAGGTGTTGATTTGGAGGGTTGTATCGAAGTGCTGCATAATCCTGCCTGATAGTTCTTCAGACAGGTTGTGGTTATTGTGGTTGCTGCAATTTGCCTGTGCACCACAGGTACACTTGAAGTCGCGTTTTTAGTGAATCGTGACGTGTCAGCAGCAGCTGCATGGGGCAGGACAAGCTGGACTTGTGTGGAACTGGAAGCATTTTGTCTTTGTCTCTGATCACAAGTCTGCATCGGTGGCGACGTGACGGGATCATTGCACCTGCTCTCAGAAACTGTGTCTGAGGGAGAGTTTTGCTCAGTGCGAGGAGACGGCAGAGCAGAGGTGCAAGTGCGGCCCTCAGTTTGCGATGTTTTATCCACACTGTGCACCAAAGTGTTACAGTCAGTTTCAGCTGCATTAGGTAGTTTGAGCTGGTACTTGGGCAGGAAGCTGGTCTTGGCAGTGGAAGAGACGGATGTGGCCGACGAGGTGTTAACAGACGGCGCATTTGCATTGATTAGACTTGGCAGGAAGAGAGCTCCATTGAGCTGAGTGTGTTTGTGATTTTTTGGAAAGTTGATATGACTCAAATTTGATTCCTGCTGAGGTACACTGCCGGTGACAGAGGGAAGGCGAGGAGCTATCGTGTTTGAGTCGGTCTCCATCGTCAGTGGAAAAATGATTTTGTCTTCGGTTTTCTGCTTTTTCCTGTCAGAGGGAACATGGGCTTTACAGAGCTGGGAGGTGGAGTTTAAATGCTTTACTTCATTGGTTAATCTTCCTGCCTCTGTGCTGCTCATGCTGCTTGTTTTGTGGCCAGCCAGTGATCCTGCTGAAGGCAGCACGGACAGAGACAGATTTCTCTGTAGCGGGGCCTTGAGAGAACTGTTTAATGGATGATGCTGGCTGGTTTTCAGATCAGAATTCAGAGCAGGGATGAAGGATGGTTTGGCAGGAGTTCCGCCTGTTGTTGTTGCTGTCTGAACTGCTGACAACCTTTTTTGTGTACCTTGAACAACCTCGTGCTCCGGATTTACACATTTCCTGCCTTTGATAACAGTATTGTCACCACCTTTCTCAGCATTGTAGAGCTTCTTAAATGTCCCGCCCCCGTACATGTACCACTTGTTGTAGGCAAACTTCTGCGCTTTCTTCCTCCGGAACTTTCTGTTGCTTGGCTCTGCACAAATGTCACCGCCGTCCCCATCGCAGCTGAGACTGCCAGTGCACGCCTCCTCCACAGATGAATTCATGGAGAGACCGTCTGTTGCGTGGTTGCAGTCGACTGCTGTCTGCCGGACCAGTGGGCGGTGGGAGGATGACTGCTGGTTCACAGGCTTGATTGTGAAACTTGTTGGATTGATCTGCCCAGAGCTTCCTCTACGAATGAGTGTTACATAATCACTCTGATAGGAGGAGTTTGGGCTGCTTCTCTCAGGCTGCAGGAGGGTAACGCTGAAGGGTAGGGAGTTGCTGCGGGTTAAAGGCTCATGCTCAACAGTAGTGGAGTGCTCCGTGGGCACAGAGCTGTACAGTGCAGGTGCTCTGTTTCTTTGCAGCCCAACATTCAGCGTCTTACCGATTTTCATGTCAAAGTGAAAGGAGTCCTTATATGTGTACGGCATAGGGAGATCAATGCTACCCTGCTTAGACAGAACCGTCTTTCGTGGCCTTACATTGTCCAGCTGTTTGTCCTCGACAACAGCTGTATTCTCAGAAATCAGCTTGGATATGCGCTCTTCCAGTGTCTTCTGCCCCTGCTCCTTCGCCATGTCCTTGGGCTCCTGTCTGCCAGGGCCTGGTTCGGAAGGTGTGTTTGTGCTGGTAATTTTCTCCAGATGCTCTTTGGTGGATTCGGTGAGAGAGTCCATACTGTGGTCAGGTAAAATGCTTGCAGGGCTTAGGTAGTGGTCACTACTCTCGCTGAAGCCTGAGTCCGTGCTCTCGTGACTCTGTGATTTTCCACTCGATACGGAGCTTTCCCACTGCTTGGAGAACAGAGTGGCCTCTTGTCTTTGCAGAGGAAGGTGTCGATTAACAGTCAAAGAAGGTTTTTCAATTTTCTCCCTTTGTCTTTCCTTATCTTCTCCCGTTAGCTTCTCACTTTCATTTGGTACTGTCTTGTGACCTGCGGGAGTCAACTCCTTCTGTTCCCTGACGGACCCTTCTGTCTTTGCGGAGTACACCTGTGTAGTATGGGCTGGACTTGTTGTGGCAGGTAGCAAGGCACCCTTCTCCGTGCTGCTCAACTCATCAGATTGCTCATCCATAGACAAACTGCAGGTACATGTCTCTCTGGAGCCGGACATGCTGTCCAGACTACCCAGGCTGCTCTGTTCTGACTCTGAAGAAAGGCGGGCATGAGCCTGAGTACGCTTATGCTTGTAGAGGTTGCTCTGAGTCTTGAAAGAAACTCCACAAGTGGTGCAGGGGTAAGGCCGCTCTCCCGTGTGACACCGGAGATGCTTCTCCAGCACACTGGGCTTCATGCAGTCCCGTCCACAGTGTGGACACACGTGTTTCCCTGCCGATTTCGGTTTGGCTGCGGGAGCAGCAGCTGCCACACTCAATCCTGGCTGAGTCTGCAGCCCACCTGCAATATGGAGTGTCAGAAAGGGAAGCGTCTCCTTGGAGTAGAGTGGTGGCATTGCCAGATGGAGTGTGGCTGGCTCCCTGACAGCTGCAGAAGGCTGTGGGTAAGGCTGTGCCGGTAGAGCAGGCACTGCGTGGATGTAAACAGCCGTCAGCGGGGCTTGGATGTCCATCCTCTTCTCTGTCTGCGCTGCGACGGAGCTGATGTGCACTGGAGCACTCGCCAATCCTTGCTTGCCAGTCTCCATGGTAACACTACTGCTGTCGTGATGTACCAGTGCCAGGTCTCTAATTACCTGTAAGATAAGAACAGTTTGCATTAGACCTTTCTATTGCCTTAGATCAGAAGAGGCAAATCTCTCTTCTTAAATCAGGATGTTTCTATGTTTCTATGTCTAATTCTTAAAGCGGAAATGGGACATTGTGGGAATATTTTATGATTGCACCGATAACACGTAGAAAATTAGCATCACACAACATAAATGTGCTAAAGCAGTTAATGATGACAGATACCTTTCAGGACAGATGGCTAATAACACAATTAATCCTGGCTGTATTAGGCACAGAGATAAAAATCCAAATATCCAGGCAAGCTCCAAAACAAAAACAACATCTACACTTGAGCCATGTCATTGTTGTGATGAGCATTAATACCCATGGCTACAGAGTGCATAGAAAAACAGAGGCATTTAAATCTCTGCTGTTTAATTACACACCAACATAGTGCAGGTTTGAAACTCGTGCATGCAGTGGGAAAATATGAAATCAAAAACACGGAGAGCAATATGAGGAGAGAAGCACGGGGTGATGTAGGAGTGAGATTCTAAACATGAGAGGGGTGAGTGAGTGAGTTACTCACGCAGTACATCAGAGGCTTTTATCTCCGCAAGTGAAAGTGTCTGCTGACATTATGTGTTGCCACTGTCACCAGTCTACAGCAGCTAAATGGCATGCTCTTGATTTTCACAGTAGCATGTGGCACCTTTGTCTCACGCCAGACTGTCATACTCGTGCAGTAATCTAATCAAAGCATAAAACCACCTACATGAAAAGCTCCATATTACGGCAAGCCGATTCCATTTCCTGTTGCTGTGATGCTGCTTCTACATGTGGTGATTTTGCATAATTCACCCCCAGAAATACAGTTGGCATGAAGCATGCTCTTTGTTAGTTGTACAGCACGAGCACGCCCACGTTAAGATACTTTTTGTGGTTCTGTCATAACTGAGGAAAGTTTGTTTCTCTTCATATTTGAGCGAGTTCTCTGTGAAAACAAGAGGCACGGCGTGAGTGTATTTCATTTTTTAAAACACCATTAACTTACTAGAAGAACCTACCCTCGTACTGTTGTGTGCCTTCACTTCCTTATGACTATGGCTATGTATGTAAAACCATATTATTACCCATGCTACAACATCATGCAAAAATGTTACGCACCTTTAAATTATACGGAAGATGTTTTATTGTCTAGTTAGTTTAAAATTGCATCAAAGCGTGTCCTGTTTAAAACAACAGGAGTCAAACTGCACAGACAACACATTGCCTAACAACAACAACAACAACCACGATCGTTTAGATGACAGGTGATACATAAAAACTTCTCTCTGGCTTAACCTACGGTATTTCAAGTGACTGCACTGACTTTATAAAGGGAACATTTAAAAAGAGGAAACGTCTGATGGTGTTGCTGACACACAGTGTAGGTAAGAATAACACAGTGAGAAACCAGAACATGCTGTAACGAGGCCAAAAACTCAGGCCGTTAGGAAAAACAGACGTAGCGTAACAACCTGTCAAGTCACTTACCGTCTTGCTTTACACTAGAATCAGCAACAGTTATCCAGCTCAAAGAGTCTTCTGCACTGAAAAGCCCCGACTTAGTGTACCTGCTCCTCAGTTTGTTCTGTCATCCAGGCCGTGTGTTCCTGTCCAATCTGTTTCCTCTCTCACAGTTCTTTGACATTGGCTGTTTCTTTTCATGAGAAAGCGGAACAAATGCAAATGAGAGAGAAGATGCACTATGAAAGTGGTGAAGCAGAGAGGAGGAGAATGAGGGAAGGAGAAGGGCTGGCTGCGCTGGGTGGGTGTGTGGCTGTCAAACAAAGACTTCCGGAGGACAAGTTGAAAACATAGATTACACAAAGTGATCAGCAGGAGCGAAGGAGCACAGATGGAAGGATTTACAGCTAATGCGACACAGTGTGCAGAAGTTAAAGAGACTGCTTGGCAAAACAAGCCCTTACCTTCAACAGTCATATTGGTTCAATAACTGACTTTACCGTCAACAGTTTGAAGCAGTGCCTGACTTCTGGCTCACTTATATAGCAGCTTCCCCACCTACCTACTTCCTCCCACACACTGTGTTTCATACACCCACATAGACAAGGGTGCAGCAATGCCGAGGGTGCCGCTCGACTGCACGTGCACTGCTCTCACTCTCCCAGGCAGAGAACAAATAGATGTGTTGTGAGTGGCTGCAGAAAATTTCCCACCTCCGACCACAGCCCCCATTATAGTATGTATCATTTTTGCAGAGGTGCATCAGTTCACACATCACATGCTTACAATGTTACAGTTGCTCTTTAAAAAAAATCATTTATATTTTCATGTTTAGTATAGAAAACTGTTTAGTTATCACTTTCTCTTATAAAATACAGTATAAAAAAAAACACTTTTTTCCTTGCGCAGTGATCATGATTTATTTTATTACCCAACTACTTTTTACAGATCACAGCTAAATGAAAAGACAAAGCAGCACACACCTTTTTTATTCACCACATTCGCAGCTCGCCAAAATAATAACACGTGAACATGGCCTTGTGCTATAGTGATTAATTTAAAAAATGTATAAATATTTGAAAAGAAAAGGTATATCAGGCCCAGGATTCACACAGAGTAATTATTACATTTTAATAAATATGTGATTATAAATATGAAATATGTGCAGTTGCTAAAATAGGTTGGGAAACCCAGACCTGGACTACTTCTGTTCTGAACAGGTGTGTACAAAGGCTGTTTAGGCTACAGACACTGAGCATTAATAGACTGCTGCTTATTATCTGGAAAATATTATTTAACAGCAGTCAGTTTTGTGTCAAACAAGTTGCGAATTTGTTGTAACATTAAAACAGATAGCTCAATGGGTTAAGTGTCAGTCTGGGATGCAGAAGGTCACAGGTTCGAAACCCCGTCTGACTCCTAATCTGTCCCCTACCAGGTGTGTCCCTGAGCCAGACACCCAGCGCTAGCTCCCTGTAAGTCGCTTTGTATAAAAGCATCTGCCAAGAAAAGTAAAGTAACAGAATTCAGAGATTTTTATTGGTTGTTGTGTTGCACCCAGATACAAAAGTGCTATTTTCTGATTGGCTGTTTTGCAGGGCATTTCTCCTTTTTGATTGTCTGGAAAGTGACAAGCTCTAGGACTCCAGCGGAGACTCACGTGTCTCATAAGGAGACGTGATCTGAGAAATTTTGGGCGATGCGGCATATTAGCCTCCAAATAATTATTCGGTGTGAGAAATACAATGTGTGGCAGGAGTGCGTGACAAAAGACTGAAAAGAGTGACTCTCATGCTCAGTGTGTGAAACTTGAGAGCCCTGTGTAGGCAGAGTATGCTAATATACATGTTAGCAAATACATCCCAGTAGGTACTAGTATTAGCAACATAATTAGCACTGGTCACCTGAAAAAAAGTAACCTAATAACTTAAATTATAAATGTAATTTTAATATTCCTGCTAGCTTTGTTCTGTTCTGTTATCTTGGTTCTCCACCAACACCATGTGAGAATAACGTTTGCCTCTGTTGCAGCTAAATACTAGTCGCTAACTTTGGGTGTTAGCATACATGTCCCAGTAGTTACCAGGATTAGCAACATCATTAGCACGAATTTGAAACTGTGTTTCTTGCGATCTGAAAAAAATCGTTATTACAAATTAAATTATTAGGACAATATTCACTTTCTTTTAGCTTTGTTTTGTTCTACTGAGAATTATAACTGTCTCTTTAGCAGCTAAATGCTAGTTGCTAACTTTGCCTTTGAACAGTGGGTGGGGCTTTATTTAGCTTTTATTAAATGACTTTTGCATAAAATAGTTGCCATTTGCTGGAAACAACCCTAATGAGTGCAGTGTAACAGAGACAACAAGCTGTAAAACCAAAAGTAAGGTTTCTAAGCTAAACAAAACTAAAACAGTAAAGAAAAGTGCTAACTAGACCATTGGGTGACCAGTTTTAGTCATTACAGCCACAGACACTTGTTTTAGCTCTAGTTATATTCTATAATGCAGAACTATAAATTATACAATTTGTGAGTTTATTCAGTCATATCTAAAATTTTAAATATAAAACTATATTTTTGTGCTCTCAGGTAAGTTGTTTTCAAGTTATGTTGGTATGAACAGTCTGTCATTGTGTGGGATCCAATGTGCAATTATTAGATGACATCTGCTGAAAGAAAACAAATAGTTTTTTTTTTATATCATTCCTCTGCTACAGACTCTTGCTGGTCTCCAAGGCAACTGCAAGCTGGTCTGCTGAGAGCATGCTTTGTGTTGACATGGTAACAAGACACCTCCTGCCACGCATGTTTTACACAGCTCATAATTCTGCAGGGTGGGATCAGAGTTTCAGGCATGTTTATAAAAGACTGAGCAAGCTGAAGTATTTTCTAATCGCAATGCAAGTCTTCGATTACTAGGATAGAAGGTTATGTCAAGTTTTCCAACAGATAATCAGCAGTGACAAAAGACCAGGAAGATGTGTTCCTCTCCTCATCACTGTCCGAGGTTCATAACCCTCCACATTATTTAATGAACATAATGTAATTTTTATAATTTTCAGTTACCAAACAATGATCTAGTCATCTAGGTGGATGTTTTTTTTACAATTTTGTGGGATTGTGGGTGGATCCCAGCTGACGTTAATACAGTGTTCCAAAAGACTTCATCTCATTGTGTTTTTAAGGTAAAACTTCACAGTGCAATTCAGTAGATCGGCTCATTTAACTTGTGGCTCTAGATTAAAGGCACACGTGGGAAATCTCCTGCGTTCATCAGTGTCAGAATGGGTCCCTTGCTGCATATTTGTACATGGATTTGAGACCGATTCGAATAGGCCAATATCTCGAAAAAGCTAAGCTACCATCATCCCCACTGCATGTATTACACATTTCTGTCTTTGTTGCCTCATTGCAGGAAGCTGTAACCGAGAGACTGTATGTGGGTGGGTGCTGAATTGCTGGGGGCCTGGATCTACTTACATGTTCACTTATTCCTTTTCAATACCTAACAAACTGCAGTCTCACTCTCCATTTTTGTCTTGAGCATCACTTCCAGAACACAGTCTTCATAGCCTAACTGTGAGTATTAAATTGAAAACCATAGTTAGTGTCTCTATTTCACTTTATATTACAGTATTAGCTGTTTTCTTCAGTGTCTAGGTATGTAATGAGCATTTTATGGTCACAGCAAACAAAAAAAGCAGCAAAGACTGATACACAACACATAAACATTGCTGAGATCATAGTCTGAGCAGAAGCTGACAAAGTCTTTGTCTTCTGTACTGTACTGGTGCTCCCTCTGCTGGATCACGAGTATACCCCTGCTCATGTTACATATTTATGTGGGAAAATAGGTTTGTAAAAGGTAAGGAACAAAAATGGATAATAACCCACGTATAGCCAGGCACTTCTGCATTTTTTTTATTAGCATTAATGTGTTTTTGTGCCATACTGTCTATTTTTTATTGTCTGTAATGTGTCTATAATTGACTGTTTTTCACAATCTGTACATGTTGTCTCAAAACCATTCTCTGTTGTTAGAGCCACAGAAGACCAGAAGCAATTTCCTTGTATGTGCATCATACCTGGCCAATAATGCAGATTATGATGCTGTTTTTAATTAATGAATTAGTCTGTAAAACATGTAAACACTGATAATGTTTAATATTAGTGTAATTATTTTTTGCCGCTCGGGTATAAAGTCAAGTGTTAAATAGCATCCAATACACTGCTGTTTAATTATCAACCGTACACTGATCTCAAAATGAGATTTGTTGACCCAAAGAAGGCACTCGCTGCGTAGTGTCTCGGTGTTGTGACGTAGGACGCCGTACGCACTACGTACTGCGTGCGACGTTTTAGGAGCGCCATTGGAACTTTGGAAGGGGGTACTTATTTTTTTGTTTTCATATTAAAATTCAACAGTTGTATTTTACACACAGCTGTGTAGTAATACGTAGTGGTGGTGTTGCCGCAGAGCACACACGTGTTTAACTAGTTTTACGCGCAGTAAGCCCACCGTCGTTTTTGCTTAATCTTAGCTTAACTGTAGCCACAGAGCTAACGTTATTAGCATCAGTGCTAATCACTTGTTCCATTCATTCGCAGTAGCGGTAACTGGCCGCACTGTGAGCCGAATGGGAAACATTTGTTTGCTGTTATAACCAAGTGCACTATTACTGTCTACTTGGGAAATATAGATAAGGTAACAGCACCTAACGTAGTCAAAAGTGTTGACATTTTCTCTCTTATTCCAGCAAACTGAACAGTACGTATTGACGGCCCGGTTCTGGTCACACTGACCCAACATGTATCGTCCCAAACCGACCCTGAAGGACCGACAGCACCTGTACAGGCTAATTATTAGCCAGCTGCTGTATGATGGGTACACTAGCATCGCCAACAGTCTTATCAATGAGGTGAAACCACAGACTGTAGTGTCACCCTCTGAGCAGCTGATGCAGCTGGCAAAGATCGGTGAGTGTTGTTTCCTCTATGTCATGTTTGTGCAGGTCTATGTGTTCCTAACGTCACAATCACAACACTTTCAGGCATGGAGAATGATGACAGTGCGGTTCAGTATGCCATTGGGCGCTCAGACACAGTGGCACCTGGCGTGGGCATTGATTTGGAGTTTGATGCTGATGTCCAGACCATGTCTCCAGAGGCATCCGAGTATGAGACCTGCTACGTCACGTCTCACAAGGGTCCGTGCCGTGTTGCCACATACAGCCGTGACGGTCAGCTGATTGCCACCGGCTCTGCCGATGCCTCCATCAAGATCCTGGATACTGAGCGCATGTTGGCCAAGAGTGCTATGCCCATTGAGGTGAGAAAGGTTGGAGAATATGGACACACTCCATGTTTTCAGTCAGCAGGCCCAGATAAACTTGTGTTTCTCTTTCCGTGTATGTCAGGTGATGATGAATGAGACGGCGCAGCAAAACATGGAAAATCACCCTGTGATCCGGACACTATACGACCACGTGGACGAAGTGACCTGTCTTGCCTTTCACCCGACTGAACAAATTCTAGCTTCTGGCTCGAGAGATTATACCCTCAAACTGTTTGACTACTCAAAGCCCTCTGCAAAAAGGGCATTTAAATATATACAGGTTAGAATTTCTTTGTTATCAGTTGTCATATATTTGGCCAAATAATGAATTTTGAAAAGCCTTTTTACATTTATTAGCTGATTGCTTTTGTCTTTATCTCTGTACCTCCATCTCTGTATAGGAAGCAGAAATGCTACGATCAATCTCCTTCCATCCGTCAGGTGACTTCCTGTTGGTGGGAACACAGCACCCCACCCTCCGTCTCTACGATGTCAACACCTTCCAGTGCTTTGTGTCTTGCAACCCCCTAGACCAGCACACGGACACTATCAGCGGTGTCAGCTACAACCCCACCGCCAACAGCTATGTCACCTGCAGCAAGGATGGCAGCATCAAGCTGTGGGACGGTGTCTCCAATCGTTGCGTGACCACCTTTGATAAGGCCCATGACGGCGCTGAGGTTTGCTCCGCCATTTTCTCCAAGAACTCCAAGTACATCCTGTCCAGTGGAAAAGACTCTGTGGTGAAACTATGGGAGATCTCTACCGGCCGGACGCTGGTCAAGTACACAGGTGAAGATGATTTTTACTTTATTTTTATATTTTTGCTATATCATAATACATAATATATGTATATTTCCAAACAGTGTATAAATGCTAAATTTAGTCATTTATTACATAAAAAGGAGAAGACAGACACAGACAAAGAGGAGAGGCTGTAGGAACTGCACCTCTCTGCATATCAGTCTGTGGGTTTTTTATTGCAGATAAAATGCTCCTGCTCAGTTTTCCCTGCCCTGTTGAGAGCTGAAATTGTGCCAGTAAGCACAGCTAAAGCAAAAAACACCTGTTTACCTGAGGCTCCTTTGGTGGTTGCTATGGGTTACCTCCATAGTTTTTGTTTTATTTGGTTTAAACATAGTTTAAATTATTAAAATGTGATGGGTAAAGGAAAGGATAAAGAATAGGGAGCATTTTAATTGGACGGCCCAAGACTGGATTACAAACGTCGATGCAGGACTTCTTTTATTTTGTAAAGATGAGCAAGAGTTTAAAAGTAACAAATGCTTGAACTCCAAGGTGCACGATCTGCTAATTTACAAGCCAGTTAGTGGTAAACTGCATCAGAAAGGCAGCGCGAGCCTCACAACACACGATAACGTCACTTTACGTGCATCAGAGGCCAGTTAATGATCTGAAGTGTATCGTTTACGAACCAAAGAGGAGGCATCTGTGTTTTACTTATTTCTGCAGATATATCTGAATCGGCACATATTTATACCACGTTTAAGTGATTAATAAACCAAAGCTGAATGGAATGCATTCCTCAGCTGTTGCTGTATATGTATGTTAAACAGGAATCTGTTGCACATCCTTTAGGACTAGGCTGTTGGAAGTGTTTAGTGTTTCATATTATCCTATTAAGAGCTTATAGCTGTCTCTAACACGTTGACAGTTCACCGTCAGAACAAGCGTGCTAAGTTCTGTTGCCATGTGAACTTTCAGATGTTCACCAGGTAGCTAAAAAACAACCCAGGAACATTGGTAAGTAACAGTTTGTCACAGTGTGGACATTACTAGGAATTTGTCGTTTCTGCTTTTCAACCTTGTAAGAAAGGGTGAAACGGTCAGCAGAGTGATATAATTTCCTTAGTGCAGTGCCTTAATCTTTTTATGCCAAGCATTATTTTGTACACACTACTGGTTAAAGGTTTTAAAACACCCCAATTTTTCCGTTTTCTAACTGAAAACTATGCCGTTTAATGCCTCATTGGACTCTGAAATGAAAGCATATCACCAAAATGTATTCTAAACTCATCAGAGGAGCCACTTTTGTCAGATAAAACAGCTGAACACACTCGTGCCATTCAAATATTCTCCAGAAAGATCTCCCATATCTGTTGCAGACGTTCCCAAATGTGTGACACTTGTAGATTGCTTTGCTTTCATTCATCCTAAACCAGCTCGATGGGGTTTAAGTCTGGACAGTGTTTGTGCTGGCCACTCCATGTCTCCCAGCTTACCATCTTGTTCTTTTTTTGAATGATGGAATCTGTCACTATGGAAACAGTTGATTTGTGACATTGCATTAGGAACGTATGTGTTAGTGACACCTTCCTTTTAGTTGGTTCTGTACTCCTGCATGTTGGCTTTGTAATTAATCACAGACTACAGAGTTATTGACTCTCCGATTGAATTTGTGTTTGTGTTTGTGTCCACATTAAAAGAACAGTATAAATACTAGAACTATTTTAAGGGCTATGACACGCCAAGGCAGCTGTTGGCCACCACCAATGAACATCTGTCAGGCTAGTCTATGTCATGTGTGCCACAACCATGGCCATGGTTTCAGGTAATGGACCTGGGAGTGTAGTGTTGATTTAATTTATCTAAAGTGTATATTTTCTAATAACATTATGCTCATAGTAAGAGCTCTCTGCTAGTATATTCTCCACTCCTGGAGAACTAAACCTCTAGTTAGTAAAAAAACGTAGTGAATGCCTGCAGCCAACCAGTTCTCTTTCTCTCTCTGACACTAGGCATTGGCAAAGACATGGCATAACCACATGTAGAGGCGTGCAGTATGACGGTATTAGAACAATTAAAAACTGATAATTGGTCTTTTAAAAGAGTTCAGCTTCAGCACTATAAAGATATAGTTTGCAACAGACATTTTTAACCACCACAAACAGAAAAGAGTCCGCGAGGATCCCAAATCATCCACAACCAGAAGCTGCAAGGTCAGAGGCTGCAAGGTCAGAAGGTTGGAGTAAGGCACATGATGTAATTTATGATTCTTCTAAAGACAGAAAGATGACGATTTCAGAATATTGCAGTACAACATACCCCCCCCCCCCCTCTATGTTTCCTACATGTCCCTTCCGCTGTTGTTGGAATGCGGTGACGAGATTCAACACAAAAACATTTTTGCTGTAGCTGCACATCTGAGTCACACTTAAGTCTGACCACTCATTTCATCTGGGAAAGTGTTGTTTTGCTAACCCAGTTTTAGCTCAACGCTTTGTGTAAAATGATGTTTTGGCCTATCGCTGCCTCCCAAAGTGCTTCTAAAGACATACTACTATAAATCACCTGGGGCCCCTACACAGGCACCACCGCTCTCTACCCTTAACCTACCGTGTCTTTATTACCCTTTAACACATGCTCTTACCCAGCCCCTCTCTGAAAGAAAGGTGCCCCTGGTCTAGTCAAGGCAACGGCGCTTTCCTGAGGTCCTTTTCTCCTAAATTGTTTTTTCTCTAACTTCAATATTGCTTAATTAGCCCACACAAACATGAAATGATTTTGCCCACGTCATCAGCACCCGATGCCCCGAGCTGGTGTTCCTGTAACATCTGACTATTTTCTGTATTTGACCAAGACGTCTAATAAGCATACTTGACTTTCCTGGTTACACATGAACCCATGCTGCATTTTATTGTGCTGTGGATTTAAATTTAGATCAGTAAAACTGCTGTTTACCTATGTAAATCTATGTGTAAATAAATAATAATAAATATATAATCTATGTGTAAAAGAATAGGACAGTTCAGTCGGAGTTGAGCAACATTAAACAAGGTAGACTCGCATTCTTGTCTGTCAGACCCTGGATTTTGTTCATCAGTGTTCCTGCTGTGAAGCGTGGTTGAGATATTATTATTATTATTATTCACTTTTTTCCTGTAATAAACTTTTGATAGTTCAAAAGTTAAGTTAGGCTTTGGACTTCTCCTTTCTATCTAATAAATGGACTTTTTAAACTGCGGAGAGAATGACTACAAATACATCAACGGTGTATTGCAACAAAGCCAGATGTCCCCACCCCGGTGTTGACAATACCAAAGAACGTAAGCAGATGAAGCAACAGAACAAATACACATGGAAACCCAGTAACAAAACGTTAGCCTAGCGTATCCAATGTGCCAGCGTCAGCCAGCTGATGAATCTGACAGGATGCAATGACTGGTTGACGAAACTGAAACGGATGAGTAACTGAGTCGTTGAAGACTAGTCTAGAACTAGCATTGCTCACGGCTTGATCCAACATCTCAGCCACGCTCTGCTCTCCATTCATTTGAGATTTCTGTGGTAGTTTTGTTGCATTTTATTGCTCCTACTTTGTTATTGTTTGATAATTCCTCTGCTTAGTAAGAAAGTTAGTACGGTTCTGGATAAAGGAAATGTTGCATTGTCATTGAGGAAGTGTCTCATTCTGTGGACATTCATGAAGAAGCTTCTGTTCCAGACGAACTGGAAGGAAAATGTCTTTCGCTTTACTCGCATTTCAGCTAGTTTTACACGGAAAGCTCACTTACACACGTGAATATAAACCTATCAAATTTAACTTTATTGATCCCATAGACAGCTGATCAAACTGTTTGTACGAGGTTCAGGGACTCGACATGTAGCCAGCGACCAGGAACCAAACCACCAGTCCCGCCAGCTGTGTTTAGAGGGGTTGCTGACTAGAAATAGCTTTTGTTTACATCGGTTTCTGCTGTTCATGGCGTGAGCTGTAGGGGGCAGAACTACTGTAGTAAACTGTCAGCTCTGCTGTGACGAGATGTTAATGGTCTTTGTCCTGCCTGCTCTCACAGGTGCAGGACTGAGCGGGCGCCAGATGCACCGCACGCAGGGCGTGTTCAACCACACGGAGGACTACGTGCTGCTGCCGGACGAGCGCACCATCAGCCTGTGCTGCTGGGACTCCCGCACGGCCGAGAGGAAAAACCTGCTGTCTTTGGGGCACAACAACATAGTGCGCTGCATTGTCCACTCACCCACCAATCCCGGCTTTATGACCTGCAGCGACGACTTCAGGGCCCGTTTCTGGTACCGCCGCACCACCACAGACTGAGGCCCATGCTGGATTCATGTTTCCACACATGTCCTCTTATCCCTCCTCTGACAGAACCAAACAGACCCGTTGACTCTGGTGTCTCATGACTGAGGCTTTGATGGCGTCAGCTCCTTGATTTTCATTTTCATTTTGATTTTGTCTGAGGCTGTGCCGTGGGAGGTACTGAGAATTACGCTGACAGAGGATGTGTTTGCTCTCTAAGCTTATGTCGTTTTTCTCGTTCATATACACAGAATTCTACTGAAATACAAAACATACTGTAGATGTGGAAAATGATTAAACAAGTTCACACTGATCTCAGCTGAATGTGAAATTAGCAGGACTCTGTCACGATACGTTGAAAAGCTCACCGTTTCCTTTTTGTATTTAATTTGTATTAAACAACTAAAAGGAAAAAGTCTCTTCTGTGACTTTGATGCTGAGAAGCAACCCCCCCCCCCCACAGAACTTTTGCACAGCTCACCGCAGTTGTGGTAATATCCTGTAGATATTTTAAGATCACAGTTGTTGCTGCAGCCTGCACGGGAGCACAAATAAGCAACAGTATACCACAACACACACACACACACAAGCATAGTGCCAACAGTATTTACCAATAGTATGGTATTTGTTTCAGACAGTGCCCCCAACCCCCACTGCTACTCTCCCAGACACTGCTGTCCTGCATCGTCCAGACAACAACGAGCAAAGCCGCAAGAATTTCTGCCTCAAACAAACTCTCACTCGACACCCCAGCTTTTCTCCCTCCAGAACCTGCCTCATAAATCTGTCACACATGTGGACGAAAGCATCAAATGCATAAGAAAAGAGGAAGCAGAATAAAATGAGGTGAGCAACAAAAAAGTCCCTCGGTTAGTTAGAAAATCAAACCAGCAAGCGATCGTACTTCTGCTTTAGCAGAACGATGGAGTGGAGAGAAGAAAAACTAAAAAAAGCTGCAGCGGGGTGGGGCTGCTGCTCTAAAGAGGTGGAGTGGGGGGGGTCTCTAGGCCAATGGTGCTGCAGGGAAGCATCTCTGTCAATGACATGGAGCTTGGTTTCCACACCCAGGGTGTATAACAGCCTGGCTCTCAGTGACAGATCAGACAATATGCCTGTGAGACACGGAACAGGAGTAAATCCCCCAAGTTCTCACACAAACACTCATGACTGAGATGGCTCACTGAGAGCTGACTCTGCGGACACACTTCATTCATTCTTTCTCTACCGTGAGGAAACAACTGCTTAACAAACATGGTGAGTACTCTGCTACTTTAGTTTTTAGCTTCACACTGGTCTGGTCTGAGCTCGTCCTGGGGCGATGGCCTTTCACATAAGTCACATAGGTTGCTCTCCCTAGAGGAATGATCCAGACCAACCTGCTGCGTCCTTTTTTAACTTTTAACTTGTGGTGTCAGCTACCACCTATTTCTACACACGGCTGTAACCTGAGAGGGGCAGACAGTGAAACTCTACGAGCCATCAGAAGGGGGATTATCCGCTCGGGCTGCTCAGAAACATCTCTGGGATCATGTTGTGTAATTAGTGTTTTACACTGATTTCTGAATTAAAATGCGTCTGCACGCTTGTGTTCAGCCCCTGCTGCGAGGCTCCGTGTGGAGGGTGACTCTCGCGGCTGGGCTGGCGGTCACACTTGCACCATCTCACCAACTGTTGCAGAAGTTGGTGACAAAGCTTAAGTCTGATTCAGTGCTGGGGTGCATGCGTTCACACACACACACACACACACATAACGAACGAGTGTGAAATCCTTCATCTCTGCAAGTCAGATGTGTTTTCATTCTGGTCTGGGAGCCACAGAGAAGCTGCTGTAGATGGGAATTCATCGGAGCCAGCAGCAGATGGGGAAAACATTAACCAGCCCAAGAATTCTCCTGTTTTGTTAAGTCCAGCTAGACAGTTTAGAATTTCTGTGTCAGATTTGGGGGCCTCCCTTTCCAAGCAGTGTTTCGTTTGAGGTGGAAAATGTTTCCCAGGACCTTTGTTTGGATCTCACAGTAATGGGAAAGATGCATCATTGACAAACTCTCCAGTATGAGTGATGACTAACTCTCCACTGAAGCAATCTCACATCCGTCCCAAAGCCTTATTCATTATCAGGATTTATTTCTGTTTTACAAAGCTATTTCGGGATGCCTCGTCTGTTTTTATCGTCCGAGGGCAGGAGTCAGTAGACTGTCATGAGGGCTTCGCACAGCAGGGGGCTGGTGTCGAAGAGGTGGCAGCATCCTCTTCACGTCCCAAATTGAAATTATGGAAATTGAAATTGAAATAGGCGTCTTGGTTCTGATTTCCCGTCTGCTGTCTGGTTATCAGCCCATTAATCTGCTTCAAAAGTGAGAGCGAGGCCTTCGTCTTCCATCCCGTCAGCCAAAATATGTGGGAGTTATGTTTTGGATCCTGAAGGGACCAAATAGAGCTGAAAACAAAATGAACTGGGTCAGTAGAGCCAGGAGGAGAGAGCATCACTTTGTAAAGATAAGAAATGACTCGCAGCGGCGTGCGGCGTTATAAAGATAGGGAGACTGTTTTACATTAGTATTGATATATTCACTACATGCTTCCTGAGTAGATCCCAGTAGTGTCACCAAGATGTGTCAGTGGGGGCCACAGCCCATCTACTCCACTGAAGCATGATCATGGTGAAAACCATTAATTGTTAGCATCATCAGGAATTCCTTCAGCTGATTTTTCTTTTACTAAATTAGGTTTTTTTTACGGTATTGAATATTTAAATATTGTACTTTTACTCCAACACATTTATTTAAACTACAATCACTAGTTACTTTTTGGAATCTGCAAAACACGAACTTCTACACTGCAGCATTGCTACTTCTAAATAAGGAAATTATCTGAGTGCTGCTGCGGAAAAAATAAATAATCATTTTCATTTTCCTATTTAATATCAACAAATAAACCTGAGCCTGAAATAGAAACGCCAACGTTCACAGTGGCATTTACACGGTTTCATTTCCTGAACAATGTAATGTTGTAGGAGATAAGTCAAACCTGTTAATGGGACTTTTACACTTTTACACTGCAAAATAGCACATGGTAAAAATAATTTATGATTTCAAAGATATCATAAGGTATCATTCCACAGTCTTTATTAGTAAATGGACTTTAAATTTGGTTGAGAGCAGTGAAGCTGTAGCATATTGAGCTTTGTTACGTGATAGAATATGTCAATAAAAAAGGCAAAATCTGAGATAAACTGTCCATGACCAAACAATCCATTAGGTTCCCTGGAAATATGAAAATAAATGTAAAACGTGACACACAGTGACAAAATGCAAAGGAAGAGACTGTGAGTCTAAATAAAACCGGAGTGAGCAGAGAGATAAGTTCCTGTCATAGAGCCGTGAGCCTGCAGCTGCCCGTTATCTACTGCTCCTCACACTGTCCACTGTCTCTGACTCACTTTTAACTCTTTGTGCGAGATGGTTGTGCACGTCCTCAGAAATGAACCTCACATGTCAACACTTTATTAATCCCACAGGGAAAGTGTATCGAGGCAAAACAAATTTCCCTCTGGGATTAATAAGGTGGTTTGAATCTTGAATCTCGAATCAAGTGCAGCACATGACCAGTGAGGAGGCCAGTGGACCTGCTGCCGCTGCTGACGTCCTCTATGTGTTGCTTTTCTAGCTGATAGCGATACTTTTTAGTGCAGACTGGTGTGATGTGGTCGTGTCTTCGGGGGTTTGTCGGCAACACGTGAGCGATTTACTATTGTTTGGTTGATACCAACAGATAAAGCTTTACCATAGTCAAGCCTAGAGTCGATAAAAGCATTATTGGCTTGTGCTGATGTTACACGCAGCTGGTGGAAGCGTTGAGGGAACAACCTGCCCTGAAGATTTCTTCTTTGCATAAGCAGTGTGACAAACACACACTGCCATAACCACACATTCAAACGTGGCTGAATCCGCTGTTGGCTGGACGTCTTTCATACTTCCCTAAACATCCCTAATTTAGCCAGGGATCTAATTTTTAATAACGTAGAAAAGATTTTTCTTTGAAAATGACTCATAGTCACACTCACATTAGGTAAAATTAGCGTGTGCAAGATGAGTGCTATTACACCAAATGAAGCTGCTGCAGGAAAACCACAATTCCCCTGACACACTAAGCGTTTTGTCACTTCTGATATCATCTTTTTATTGGTAACAGGAAGATTTTGTGGTTGGTTCTTTCAGAGGTTTCACAGTCTTGTCTTAGACGGATGTCCTGCAATGCGTCAGTCTCCCACCAAAACTCAGTACGTGCCCTGTAGTGTAAGACTGACTTATCAGTATTATGACAGCTGCTAGACCAGGCTCTGGTCTAGGTTTGAACTGGTCTTGTTGGTTTTGAGACTTACTGATGGGTTATACCTTGTGGTCAACCCTCTGTACGTGTTCCCGGAGGGTGGTCCTGGTCTGGCCGACTGTTGTGAAGGGTTTTTTCCTCACCAGGGAAAGAATTCGTCTGTCATCCACCACAGTTGTTTTTTACCATCTCCTTGGCCTGTTGGTGTTCCTGAACTCACCAGTGCTCTCCTTCCAAAAAGAGAAGAACGCACCAAATAGCTGGTTTCTACCCAAAATTCAGTCTGTTTCTAGCATAAAACCTCCTGTACTTCATCTCCTGTTTTGCCCCATACGTTGACGAGGGACCCGAAGGAATTAGAAGGTTCATTATAAAACAAGACGCGACGTAGTGGAGCAGATCCGAGCTCTGCAGTGTGGACATTTTAAGGTATCTGTAGACTCATGTTGACCAGCGACCACTGGCTGTCTGCGTGGAAGGTTGATTGTCCATTAGAAAGTGCTTGGACGTTTCCATCTGCCATACGTGTTTGTGTTTGAGATTTTGACATAGTTCTCACCAGTTCCCATACAGGAAATACCAGGGCAGCTGCAGCGAGTCCGTGTCACTGCCACAGAGGCTGGATTAGTCTGTTTGGGTTGGAGCAAAGGTTGACAAAGGTGATTTTTCCACGGAGCACATCTGAGGATCATTTAACGTGATAAAATTGATTGACCACGAACACATTCCAAACATGTTGAAAGCTCATTTACTGGGCTACCAATGTCTCAGGCAGCGTTATTTTTCCCTTTGTTTGTCTGTCTGTCCCGGTCTCCCCTCTACGTCTCTGCCTGCCCCCGTCCTCTGTGTCTCAGATACTGTGGGAAAGTCTGATATGTCATATTTACAGGCTGACTTCCTGTCCCAGATTGAGGAAAAGAGACTATCTCAGCTATGTGCTCTCCCTCATCTTAAACACCTCGCTCTCTTCACTCTGTCTGGGAAAATGAGCTTTTTTTTACTTCACTTTTAGGTGAGTGTGACAGATGTGTTCGTTGCCACCGTTAGCGTTGTGCTGGACCTGGAATGTGTCTCAATGTTTGACGAACGAAGGTGCTGACCTGACCCCAGGGGTCGTCCCCTGACTGGCAAGAGGTTAAAGGACAGAGTGAACCAAGAGGGTGTCATTCCCACACTAGGAACCACTTCTTGGACTGGTTCCTGATCTGCTGGAATTCTTGTTATGTAGACTTCATATGTTGCCTCTGTAGGTGATCTCTGATTATACAGAGAAACAGCAGCACCGCTCCTTCATAAAGGAGCCATTACTTTCAGGGCGAGCAGTGATCAGTCTGAACTGCTCAAAGAAAAATCCCTTCATTCCTCAAGCATTTCAACATGTAACTTTGCTCCAAAACATCGTAATGTGAAGAGGTGCTGTTAAAAACGTCCGTGAGCCCCTTATTGAACTTATTGCAGTGCAAACATATTCACATACTGCTGGTGGTTAATTCCCAAACTTTGCATAATGTAGCTTTAAAAACAAATCGCCAGCAGATTAGATTTTACCATTTAATTTGTACTTAAAGTTAGTCAAATTTGATTTGATTTGGTATTAAGAGGGGTATTACTTGCGCTGTGCCTGATGGGCTGATATTAATTTGCGAACAGGGCAGGCAGGAGAGGCGAGGGAGGGGCAGAGACAGCTGTGCGGCTGAAGCGCTTAAGGCCAGCTGTCAGAGGGGCTGATCAGCACAAGCAGGCGTGTGCAGGAATCTAAAAGAGCCACAGCTGAATCCGACTTTGGTTCTGTGCTCAGCGATCAACACCCAGAATCAGGGGAGTGCAAGTAAACACGGCATGAGGCGAGGTGGGGGGTTCCTTCTCAGAAGTCGCTTCAATGGGTTGAAATTTAAACAAAATGAAACGGAACACGTTAACAAATTTGCTCCCCCTCTAAGCCGTGGTTTGAAAGGCATTTGTGGCCCACTGCTATTAAAGAAACACACAATACAATGACCTGGAAAGACCCAAGGATTTATTTGTTTCTTGAATTACACAAACAGAACTTGAAGGATGGTGCTAATGTCATCTTAGGATTGCACACGGCCGATTCCGAGCTTTAAGTACTACAACGTAAATCTTGGTGCTGTGGGCGCTGACTGTCATTTGACCCTGTGTATTTCGCCTGCATGTCTGTAGCATGACCCAGAGGATTAAGCAGGGAGTTTGGTGTGTGTGTGTGTGTGTGTGTCTGCCGTGGTCAGTGTGCTCCACAGGCCTGCATCTTAACAGGTGCTGAGCGTGTTGGGCTCTGATGGTGAATGGGCTCTTTGTTGCAGAGGATTCACCCTCAGAGAGAGAGGGCAGAGGCAGCAGAACCACTGCTCCGTCTGTCAGACCCCAGACACACACACACACACACACACAGGCATATCAGCTGAGTGGGGTGTGTGTGGGTGGGTTATTCTGAGAATAAAGTTAGAATATAAGAAAGACTCCGACCTTAGTGTCAGAATTTGTTTTATTTACTTTTCGAACATGACGCCATCACATTTTAGGCTTTACCATTAAGTCGGATTAAACTAGAGCTAGCATGAACTTTTGCATACAGACTCTTCATGCAAAGAAAAAGCTTTATTTATTTATTTAGTGACGTATCATATGTGTCACATACGGTCAGAACTTAGAAACAACAGTTTAAGCTCTGACTTAAAACCCTTTTTTTTAATTTCTGAGTTTAGTGAAGTTGTTTCCAAGAGTTCACTCAACTCATTTAATAAAGTTGACTGATGTTTGCACAACAGATAAGGTAACTAAATATTTAAGTTGTTCTATTTAGTTGGATAAACATAACCAAGTTAAGTTCAACTTACTTAACCTAATTATGTGTTGCCTGTTGATTTCCTTAACTAGTACATTTGTAGGTTAAACAGCTAGCTAACTTGTTCGGTATTACATGTATGTAAATAATAATAATAGTAGTTGTAATATTTAGAAACATAGCATTTATTTATGAACTCTCCTGCCATGATTAGTTTCATCCTAATTGTATCACTGATGCTTTTAGTCACCACTTTTTTTTGCAGCTTGTGGAAAAGTCAACATACGAGTGGGAAGTGGTTTATGTATCACTTAAAGTGCTGTGAAGAATATTTGCCTGCTTGTTGATATTTTTTAATATCTTATTTGCATATTTGTCACTTAAATTAGTCAGATCAACTAACTCATTTTAATATTAGAAAAAAATGAAAGGCAGCTTGATCTATCTACACTATCTAAACATAAATGACACCTTTGTCATGGGAACTGACAATACACATTTTTAAAAGATGTGTGGCTTTACAGTTAGTCAAACCACAATCTGCTGCCTGTCAGTTCAGCTCTGCCCAGTGGTTTTGGTTTAGAGACGTGGTAGCAGCCAGCGCAGAATCACAAGGCAGCGTCCACACTTGTATGTGCTCCAAGTATCCTAAGGCATTTACATTACACGTATATGGATGAAAGCAAGACAGATCGTGAGCTGCAAGATAGGTGACCATCGTGATGTTCCAGTACATCAAGAGCACCACCAATGGATGTTGATTGAGCTTAGTGTGTTTTGGAGTGACGAGATAAGGTTTTTGCAAGTTTGCAACAGGAAGCATTGTTGAAGCTCGCTGTTGTTTATATCTATGGAGGAAGCACAAGTAGGAAGTGAAAATAAAGAGCAAGAAAAGATGTCATAACATAGCAAACATAGTGCTCCCCCTCAAAGTAGTTGTTGGAAATGTTGTCATTAAGTTTCCAGCAGCAGCTTTAATCAGAAGGTCACCATCGTTTGAAATAAAGAATCCATCTTAATGGGGATAGGTACAAGTGACATAAAGCCATATAAAACAGAGACTGTCCACATGTTAATTACACCTTTCTAGGTTTGTATTATATACTAACGGCTTTCACAGGCAGAATAAAGCATACTTAGATTTCTTACCCCTCTTACCCTAATCATATTTATTTGATGCTAAACCTAACCCAGATTTCTTTTGGCCTATTTTCACTTTAACCGCTTTGTTTGTACAGCTGTTGTCCAGTGCTGTGCTTTGGTCTGACTAAAATAAGTTTTACACCAGCTGCCATTTTGGTGCCATTGTTTGCCATTACAAACAACCAAAACTGAACGGATGACTTTTCCATGTAACGATTTGTCAAATACATCATTTTTGTGGTGTAACAAACTACTTAATCTTTATCTCTATTTCCTCTTTTATTTTAGAGCAAACTTGCCAAAGCCCTGTATGACAACACTGCCGAGTGTGCAGATGAACTAGCCTTCAGAAGAGGAGACATCGTCACGGTGATAGATCAAAACGTGGCCGGCACCAGTGGATGGTGGATGTGTTCTCTGTATGGACGACATGGCCTGGCCCCTGCAAACAGACTGCAGCTCTTACCACAAAGTGAAACCACTGCTGGCCACGTCAAGCAAAAGGTTAAATTAAGTGATCCTACGACTGATGACGGCGTGCAAAATATCTACCAGATCCCGAGTGTGCCTCGACTCTCAAGCAGCACAGCTTACGAATGCATGGAAAGCATCATCAAGGTCCCATCCAGTCCTTTACCTACTTTAACAAATCTGTCAGCACCGAAGCACAGCACAGAAGGACTCGAAGGAGACAAGGTACAACATGTTTTTTTTCTTCAGATATTACTCTGGATTGGTTTCCATCCTTAAAATCAACAAAAGAATATACAAATATGTACCTTCTGTTTGAATGAATGTAGCTGTTAGTTAGTCTGTCTCTCTAAGGTCAAAGTTGGTTTACACCCTTGGGAAGTGCCAACTCTCCTGATTAGCGAGGTAGACTGTTGCAGAAATGCAACGCTGTGAAACCCCTGCTGGCAAAAGAGCTTACAGATGGGGACCAGGGGCCCCTCCATGGGGACAGGCATGCAGCACAGGAGTCTTTATGGGCCTGTAAAAAACAAACAGACACAGACATCAGACACTTTTAACTGAAAACAGCAACCCAATCCCAGAAAGACAGTGTCTGTACGGGCGGGGAGATATAATCTCATATGTTCACCCTAGTTTACTGTGCTACTCAGCTTCAGGGGAGTCCTGCTTCCTTCTGCAGTAGCTACCTAATATTCAATGAGCAGCAGGGTTTCTATTATAGAGCTATGTTAATTGGCAAAGTGCCTGTGTAATGGGTCCCCCTTAACAAGCACTGTCACTATAAATGCATAAATGTGTTGATGTCAATGAGGTAGATGCTGCTTTGATCAAAGCAGCGCAAGTGTTTCCAGTCAAGCCTGATATTAAAGTCTGTCTGTTTTGTCTGCAGCCTCCTTTCTTCAACACGACGTCCAGTCCAAAAACACTTTACGATGTCCCAACTGCAGCAAGAAAAATGTCTCTTTATACTGTGAGCTCCTGAACATATCCACAACAGACCTATTTGCACTAGAGTGGGTATTTGACTGATATATTCACTTGTTATTTTGATTTTATATTTGCAGGCATCTCCGAGACACATGTCACGAAATCATTCGCTGATTCCAAATAAAGACCCGGAGAAGAGATTGGACTCCCCAGAGAGTTTAAGGTGTAGCAGTCCCACAGACTCTTATGTAAGTTTCTAACATTTGGAGGGATTAATAAAATAATTCCCTTGACACTTACATTTAATTCCTGTTGATGGGTTAGTAAACCTGATTTTTGCAAGAAGACACACGACACAGTTTTACTATACAGACAATTTTGGGCAAAGGCTTTATTTGCTGCTGGATGATCTGACCACCACTTGGTTTGAAGCATATTGAGACACTTACTTCCCATCAACTAGGAACTATCTGCTTCATTCCTGAAGACACTTTTTTTGGCTAACAGTAAACTTATTCTTGTGCACAGGTTTATGCAGTTCCACCACCTTTGCATCAGGAACCCAACTATGACATCCCAGTTCCCTCAGCCACAGAAACACAACAGAAAAGAATTAGTGGATACAGGACCCTTCCCAACCCCCAAAAGTCAGAGTGGATCTATGATGTACCAGTAGGTCCAGAGAGACAAAGTCCCCCCCAAGGTTCCTATGACACCATGCCCTCCAAAACTGTTTCCACGCAGCTATATGGCACATATGCTTGGCCCGCTGAAAAGGACAGTCCAACTGTGTCAGTTTATGACATACCAAAGCGCAGTTCTGTTGACATCCAGAGTCCACCAAAAGAGCTGCCGGAAATCCCAATTTATGACAAGCCAACTAAGATACTTACAGAGGAGCCAGTATACAATGTTCCACCCCGAGAGGAACCTCTCAGCCCTGGTCTTAGTGTTCCCCCCAGTGAGCACATACCCATAGGTTGGAGGGCTGACGCAAACAATGTTCATGAACTAAAAAGGGTGCGCCTGCAGCGGATGAGAAACTTTCTGGCTGTTTCATCTTTCCATGACCTTCCAGGAATTGGTCAGTCACTGGTACAGGAGGATGATGAGAGGGGTAAAACCCTAAATCTTAGACCAGTGGACAGTCAAAGAATCAGCACAGCCTCCAGCTCGTCGACCAGCTCCTGTGACTCTCTTGCGCTGAGCTCGTCCTCTCCAGAACCTCTACGAGAGGTGACCCTGAGCCAAGAAGAGGTCTCACGCAGACTTCTGGACTTGCAGGAGTCCGTTTGCAGCGCTGTGCCCCGTCTCATGGAATTTGTTAGCAGTCAATGGAGGAGGAGGGGACATCTGGAGAAACATCTGAAAGAGATCAAAGAAGCAGCAGAGGCAATTGCTTGTTCTGTGATGTCTTTCTTAAACTTTGCCCTGGACATCAAGGGCAATGCCCATCGTCTGACTGATGCCAACCTTCAGACAAGACTCTATAAACAACTGTCCATTGTAGAGGACTCAGGTGTGATCCTCGAGCAAACAGTCAGTGCTCTTGCTATGGCTGGCTGGCCACTCAATACTCTGTGCCAGGACCCAGAACAGGGCCAGACACCCGATCAACTGGAGCGCTTTGTTATGGTGACGCGCACTGTTCCAGAAGACGTTAAGCGCCTGGTGTCCATCATCAATGCCAACGGCAAGCTTCTGTTCAGACCTCCTCAGAAAGATCCAGAGCCCACAGCTCTGTCAGGAACAAAGAAAAGGAGCGAACAGGGAGGGAACTCAGTGGAGGACGACAACGATTATGTAGAGCTACAGGTAAAAAGCTTTTGATCCTGTGCATTGACAGACACTGTATGTAGTTTACTAAGAATGAGCTTTTCACTTAGAAAAAGCAAACCGCACTTATGTCATGTTTTTCCTTTCTCAGAATGACGCTGAAAAGCAGCAAAAAGTGCAGAAGGGCCCGAAAGTAATGGCCAAACCTGTTTCTAACAAGGCACAGGTGAGCATTTAATACATTTAATACTAGAGATTTGTTCCTGCCCAAAGACCATGATAAAAACGAAAACAGGACTTTTATACTGCCCAGGATTTAAAACTTTCTTCTTAGTCACCAAGGTCTAACGTTCATCTTCTTTTTTCCATTTTTCTTCTGCTCAGATTAATAACAAGCATCATCCCTGTGAGTCTAGCAATGGCACAAAAGATCCATCGTCCTCCATGTCAGAGCACTGCCGACTTTACTTTGGTGCTCTCCAGAAGGCCATTGGGGCATTTGTGGGCAGCCTCCAGGATGGTCAGCCACCAGAGAAATTCATCTCACACAGTAAGCTAGTCATCATGGTGGGCCAAAGACTGGTGGACACCTTGTGCAGGGAAGCACAACGTGAGGGGTCCAACCAGAGCCTGCTGAGTAAAAGCAACCACCTGTGTGCCCTCCTGAAGCAGCTGGCAGTGGCCACTAAGAAGGCAGCGCTGCATTTCCCAGATAGGCAGGCTCTGAATGAAGCCCAGGAGTTTGCAAAGGAACTCGCTCAAAGAGCACAGCACTTTCGGATATCACTTGACCTCTGAGAGGGAACGTGTTTGTACAGCAGGACTTTGATTTATCCATCAATTGTTTAGCTTCCCACTGTAAGTCTTTGTTCATTCATTTCATATTCAGTCGCCTTAAAGCTTCTCCAGACCAAAAGGTCACTGCTTTCAGCGAAATAAATATAAGTACTGGTTAAATGCTAACAATGAGGGAGCAGAACAATTCAAATACTGAGCTGGTTTGTACTCAAATATAATACTCTGACACAGTGGAGCTACTAAATAAATTGCACATTTATTATTATTACTATTATAAAACTATTTTAAAATGAAATTTCAGTATGAAATAAGATATTTTTTTGAATATTGATTGCTATGTGGATGTTTTATGGATTTTCATTTTATTGGGTATACTCTACTGTGTAGTGGTTGATATAGTTGTTTTGTGAATATCTATGTAAATATTCTAAAAGATGTGTTATGCATTCCTGAAGAGTGAGGACATCAGATGTTGAATTTTTATTGATATTAAATTAAAGCTGGAATTTCTTGTGTTATTCACATCAAAATAAACAAGCCAAAAAAAGATCCATTCATTCGTTATCCTCACCGCTTTTCCTCACAGGAGTACTGGAACCAGTCCCAGCAGACATCAGCTGAGAGGTGGGGTACACCCTGGGAAGGTCACCTGTCTATCAGGTCTATGACAGAGCCAAGAGTCAGGCAGACATGCACACTCACATCTACACCTATGGACAATTTAGAGTCAGCAATTAATCTAACATACATGTATCTGATTAGAGGGAGGAAGTCAGAGGAAACCCTTAAAGAGAACATGCAACTCTAGACACACAAGACACCCGAGCAAAGAATCATAATCAAAAAGCTTTTGGTCGAGCTACAATTCAAGCTATTTATTGAATTGTATTTGATATATTTTTAGCAGCCAAAACAAATGATACAGAGGAAACAAGGTGCTTTTGTGGCAGTATCCGCATTTGGTTACGTGGTGATTCAGCTTTGTTGAAACTTAAATTCTACAGAAGTCTGTCAGGCTAGAAAGAGCGGCATGCAGTTGGAACAACGTGGGCTTTTACCAGTCAGTGTTGGTTATACTTAAAGGTGTTGCATTAACCATTAACCACTGTTCTGACCACAGGATGGCATTGCTATGTAGAACTAGCACTTTAAGACTGTTAAAGTAAAATCACATGAATCATCAGTACTTTGAAGTACTACATACATACACATGTACCTAAGTCTAATTTTGTACAATACATATATGTTATGTAATAAGAGCTGATTAAAAATTTATTTTAGTTTACACAAAACTCACCTAAATATGTATTCAAATACATTCAAGCTCAACTTAATGGTGTTTTTAAAAATACTAAGTTTTAGTAGATCTTTATTTGCAGTTACAACAGATATCTTCAGTATACTAAAATACATTTATCAATATTGCTGGGTAATATTAAGTTTTTTCCTACCTTTAAGGCAGCAGCTGGCTGTTAACCAGTGTTCTAAAATTGTATGTGTATTGGCCACACTGTCAAATAAGAACAGTAACATTTCTTTTTCTTATTTATCTAATATTGGAATCTATTTAACTGAACAATGTGCACCTCACTCACTAAAAGTTGATGTTGCTGTTTCTACACTGTCTGCTGCCCTCTAGCAGTGCTGAACTGACATCACATGTCCCACTCAGACCTTTCCCACAGCCGTTCACAGGGTTCCTAAACCTGCAAGGAACGCCGTTAGAAATTATTTTTGTCCTGATCCGTTTCCCATCACATGTTATTATGAGGACTATGGCAAATTCCCTGGATTTCATGAGCTGGTTTATGTGCTAATGTGGGGTGTGAATTGTGAGACCTTGTATTAATAATGAATACTTTTATTTATTAATTAAGAAGTTTGGCGAAACTATGTTCATTCAATCTAGTTTGTTTGTAGATGTTTCAGTTTGTGGTTCCTAATAAATTTACCCCATTAGAATTGTACTTATCAGACATTTGTCCTTTTCTCGAACTCTCCATTTGATATTGAAGTTACTAAACCGAAAAGCAATAGCTTTTAACCAAAGTGTACCATTGTATTAAAGTTTTCATATTTCTTTTCCTCTCTTGTATTAAGAGAAGTCATTGTGTGTTGAGCGGGAGGTAATGATGCTCATCACTAGTTAGTCTGATCCACAGAAAGCTGCTGCTGCTGCTGCTGCTGCAGTGGTTAAACCTATTATTCACTGATGTTCCTGAGTATGGTGAACAAATATGCTAAATGTGTCATTTAAACTCTGTTGGTATGTGACATTAGGCATCACGTTTATTTTTGTTTGAGATGGCAGTGCGTAATTCAAGATTCAAGACTCAAGATTCAAAACACTTTATTGATCCCAGAGGGAAATTGTTTTTCCTAGATACAGACGCTCTCATTTCAGAAGGATTAGAAGACCCACAACCATATATAGCACCAACGAATGTGGATACAAAAACAACAAATATATAAGATCAAAAACAAAACCATGATAACATCAATCTCTCTCAGGATAGTTTCAAATTTTTATGGCAGAACTTAAAATCTTTCACCTTAAACGTATGAGTTTAATGTTTACAACAGACAATTATTTACTACGTTTCATTTAACAGATACATACAAATAACTAAGCAGTTGGAAAGTGGGCGGATGTGAAGCGTCATGTCGTCACAGCGCGTCACGTGCCCGTGCGTCACGCCGTCATGCGTGCCCCTCACGCCACACACAGATTCCCATCCTCAGACATGGCTCCGTGAGTCGACACATGGCAGCTAGCAGCCATGAACCAGAAAACAACAACTCACCAGAAGCTGGCCATGCTTAAATAACAACCGCGTTTCACTTCCGTGTTCTTCCGGCTCCTGCAGCATCCTCAGCTAGCGGCCCGCGGTCACTCACTGTCGGGGGCAGAACCGAACTTCAACCCGCACCGGTCTCATGTCCTCTGATATTTCCCTGTTTCCAGCCAACTGTTAAGTGTCGCTGCCTCTCTCCGACAGAAGCTCGTCATGGGGGTCCAAGGCTTCCAGGAGTACATAGAAAAGCACTGCTCCAGCGCCGTGGTGCCGGTGGAGCTACAGAAGCTGGCCCAGGGCAGCATGGTCGGAGGCGGGCGGCAGAGACCCCCTCAGAGTCCGCTCAGGCTGTTGGTGGACGCCGAGAACTGCCTGCACCGGCTCTACGGAGGCTTCTACACGGACTGGGTCAGTGGGGGCCAGTGGAACCACGTGCTGGGCTACCTGGCCGCCCTCTCCAAGGCCTGCTTCAACGGCAACATCGAGCTCCTGGTGTGCTTCAATGGCGCCCTGGAGAAAGGCCGCCTTCACGAGTGGGTCAAGCGGCAGGTGAACGAGCGGCAGACCGCCCAGCAGATCATCAGCCACGTCCAGAACAAGGGCACCCCGCCGCCCAAAGTCTGGTTCCTCCCCCCCGTGTGCATGGCCCACTGTATCCGCCTGGCGCTCCTCAGGTTCCACGTCGGGGTGAGTGGGAGTCCGGCCCGAGCGCCTGTGGAGCAGAGGGTCTCTGGACCGCGGCCGATTAGCCTAGCTGCCCACCGCGTCTCCATGCCAACCTCACCCCCCATCTGTCATTCTGACTGAGTGACATCACCATGTTGATCCTTAAAGGCCAGATGTTGGCAGCTGCAAACAAAAACCAGCTACTCAGGACGAGAACGCAGAGACTTAATTTAATTCTTCCCCCGACAGCGGTTCAGTGAATAGTTCAGTAAAGGTTTCATGCTACACAGTGACACAGTACCAGCCAAAAATTAGTCAAACTAATTTTAACATAACATATTTCTGGTGATGAGTATTAAGAGACAAAAAACTGTTACTTAGACAAACGTCATTGAATTCAGAAAGCAAAAGATTAATTTTCTAACGGTTGCTTGCAGCCTCACGTGTAGTTTTACCTGAAGTGTTTCCAGCTGAACATCTGTTCATGAGTTCGCAGAGCGACTTTATCTTCAGCAGAAGTTGGATGCAGAGAATTGGGCTCATGCTCTGCACGATTAACCGTACGTGAGCTTCTGTAGGACGTTGGGTTGATTGGGTGAAGGCAGGTGATATATTATGAAGAATGAGGGAACCCCCGGGTTTAACGCATGGAGGTTGCTTCGTGTGTCCATTATTTCTACTGTCTGGAAAAGAGGCGTTGCCAGCTAATGTCTTACTGTTGTCTTGGACACGCCTCAGGTCGTCCAGAGCATTGAGGACCACCACCTGGAGGTGACAGCCTTGTGCCGGGAGAGTGGCTTCCACGGCCTGGTGGCTTATGACTCGGACTACGCCCTGTGCAACATCCCGTTCTACTTCAGCGCGCATGCTCTCAAACTGAGCCGCAACGGCAAAAGCCTCACCACCAACCAGTACCTGATGCACGAAGTGGCGCGGCAGCTGGATCTCAACCCAAATCGCTTCGTCGTCTTCGCATCACTTTTAGGTTTGGCAGGATTCTACTAGATGCAGTAGAAACGCAATTGATGGTTCAGACGAGGCTCCTCACACAACCTCTCACTGACACGTTTTGCAGGAAACCACATACTGCCTGATGAAGACTTGGCTGCCTTTCACTGGAGCTTACTGGGTCCAGACCATCCGTTGGCATCTTTGAAGGTGAGCACGTCTTTGTTTATTTTTAATTGCTCGTGGTTCAGTTCAGACATCTACGGTGCTCCCAATCAAATGATTGCTGTTGTTAGGAAACCTTTACCTAACCGAGTGGATACAACATGATCTTGATCATTCCTGGTTAGCGCACAGTCACACTGGACCTTTCCTGTTTCTACTTTAGTCTCACTCAGAAACTTCCTGTTTCCACGAGCATCTTTGAATGAATGACTCGTTCAGCTTGTTGAGTCTGAACAGACTTCACCTCGTGCTTCCACACCATCACACTGCCTTCACCATGTTTAGTCTGCATCTCATGAACGTTCTTCTTCGTCAGAGCCCTTCAAACCTTCCTCTGTCCAGTGGACAGAGGAAGGTTTGAAGGTTTCGTCTTTTCTTTTTATTCCCCAGTCTGAGATACGACTGTGACTCGGCCTCCTCACTGTTCAATGAAGTGGAGGATCTGAGACGTCTGTTTCTCAAACCACACACACTCTAACGTATTTGTCTTCACGCACCACAACCCTTTCTGTTGTGACTGGAACCAGTTTGTGCTGCTTGGTGAAGAAGTGCAAAGTGTTGAACGGCATCCTCAGTTTCCTGGGCTCGTCTTTTTTTCAATATACTGACAAGTTTAAGAAGAAAATAGTTTTTCCTGGCAGTTTTTTAGCAATTAACCCCCCAATTGTTGATCAACAGTTCGTGTGTGATTTTACGACTATTTCCAGCTACGTTAGTCGCTGTATTTCCCATCGAGTTCATTTCTTAAAATCTGCGTTTCTCTTAAAGACGACGAGTAGCAGTCATGATTGGCTGATCTGTTGTTCCTCAGGTGCGTGCCCACCAGCTCGTGCTCCCTCCCTGTGACGTCGTAATCAAGGCCGCGGCGGACTACGTCCGCTGCATCCCAGACATCACTGACCTGGAGGCCATCGCTAAGGACATCTTCAAGCATTCACAGGTAGGAAGAGCAGAGCTGGACATGAAGACACAGGACAGAACATGATGGGTGTGGTGCATATATACGTAGAATGTGTTTGGCAGTTTATTACTTCTCAAGTTCCATTGCAAAAACATTTCCACAAATTCTGTCTGTCCTGCACGTCGCTGATCAGTTGTGTCTTTAGCTAAACATTGAACTTCCTGTCTGCTTGAGTACAGTGTGACTTATGTCTCTCTTTTCTCCTCAGTCGTGCACAGATGACAAAGTCCTTCGCTTCAAGAAGGCAGTGGAGTACTACTCGCTGGCCAGCAAACCTCCTTACTTCCCTCCACATTTAGGTGGGTTTCTGCCTGTATCGTCATTTTACTCTGTGTTGTTCTTGTAGGTTTCAGTGCAGTACGTGTTTCGGTAGTTTACGCTGAGGTCGCTTTGCTTTGACACTGCCCTGTTCTTTCCTGAACCTTATCTCTGCCCCACCCTCTAGTGATTAACCTTCTCACTTTATGAGTCACGGCTCGCTGTCGCTCTGTGTCCAGCCTCTCGTCAGTCTATGCTGAAAATGTTTCTGTTCCACAGTCAGACCAAAAAGCACGGGTGTGCCTGCTGAAGCGCCATCCCCGAAATTACTCAACATTCCACAGGTGCCGCTGCCTGAAAAACCCGGGGTGAGACTGTCGCATACGCTCAACACAACAGTCAAGTACTGAAGGCGGCTCAGCCTCAGTTATGTTCTTCCTGTCCCTGCCTGCAGCTCCAGCCTGCGGTGGAGCGCAGCCTGGCCCCGGACACGGCGGAGAAAGGTCTGCCGGAGCAGAACAGCTTCAGCAACATTCCTCACGAAGGGAAGCACACGCCGCTGTACGAGAGGTTCTCTCCCAGCAACCCGGGCCTGGCTGGCAGCCCCAACCACACAGAGGCCACTTTCTTCAACGCCTCCTCCGCGTCCTCCTCCGAGAATGACGAGAGCTCAGGCTCCACTGCCAAGTGAGTTCAGCACAAGCAGTCTCTGTCGCCGTCTCCGTTCACGGAGAAGCTCGTTTCTGTTTTCACACTTCAGAGATCATCTTTCGTCCGTGTGTAGACCTTTCCACTAAGCCTGTCATATTAGCAGCAAACATTGTAGGTATGGTTTTGTCCACAACGAAGACCGGTCTCTTACTGGGCTTTTGTCAGTCCACAACAAATACAAGAGAGATAGAAATTAGTCTACCACTGGCTGCACCTGGTGGTTGGTTGTGCCTTGTCCCTTCTTTCTTGTCAAAACGAAGCCCATCAGCTTGTTGTTTTTACTACGATCATGGTAAATATCATCTGGTATTAGGGGTGGAACCGTTCTCTAAAGTTCTCTAGTTCATTCGTGGTTGGGTTTATAACCTTGTTTTTATGGAGACGACAGATGACGACAACACACACTACACGGGGCACAACGTTACTTTCTTTTTGTAAAGTCCGGCCACAAAGGGAAGGTTTTGGTGAGACCATCTGTAAAAGGCCCAATACAACACATACCCACTTTTTAACCACAGTTCCGACTCGGCGCCAGTGATGGACAGCGTCAAGAGCTGTGGGCGGGATTATTGTGCCCAACAATAATAATAATAGTACTTTATTGATCCTCCCGGGGAAACCGCTCACCCTCGGGTTGGTAGACGACTGCTCTACCCGCTGAGCTATCAGGCCAACTGTAAAAAAAAAACATTGAATGATGAATCAGTAATTAAATAAGTGTTGCTGGCACATCTTATACATCCATGTAAAGCTGTGCATGTTCATCGGATATGTTTTTTTTTAAGTCAAATTAGTGATGAGAAGGGAGGATGGGAGAAAAATGGACATGCTCCCCACCCTGAAAACCTGCCAGCGGGAGACCTGGGAGACCAAACCAAAGTGAGTTTGACATCAGGACCGCCACATGTTGCTCCTGATGAAGAGCAGTGGCAACTATCAAAAGTGAATGCGTCTGTCCTCAGGCTGAATCTGCTGTAAACACGGGGACGCAAGCTGAAGGGCTCCACAGCTTGAACGCCCAGATCCCCTCACTGCTCTCAATGCCCTCTAGAAACCACATGGACATCACCATCCCACCGCTCCCTGCCATCGCCCCCGAGGTCCTGCGGGTGGCCGAGCACAGACACAAGAAGGGACTCATGTACCCGTATATCTACCATGTTCTCACCAAGGTTAGACTCACTACACGTTTGCACATTTACAGCAAAGTGGTTATATTTGTGGATGGATACTGAAGACGTCACGACTGCAAGGTAACAGTGGGAGTTGTGAGCAAATATGTTTTAACATAAATATATGTGAAACGTGTTGTGCATTTAATTTATTTTTTTATATATAAGTGCCCATGCACAGTCGGTTACCATCTGTTCATCTTCTGTGTCTCACACAGGCATAGATGTTGGAACCAGTCATATCAAATTTAGGCTCAGACCAAAGTACAGTTTCCTGCAGGTTTTTAATGAATTTATTGTTTCTTAGCACCAAAAGTGTTTAATTTAGATTATTTAGATCTAACAAGTGAAGAGAAAATCACTGGTGACCCCTGACAGTGCTGTTACTGTGCTCTAAACGCTGACTGACTGGATCAAAGGTAGAACAGTCTAGTTGGGATGGTGTCGAGGCGACATGTTCAGGTAAATTAGTTATTGAAATGAACTCTTAAGTCGTCCGTTCTAATTGCAGGGGGATCTGATCAGTTTTGCGTTCTCTGTGGCAGGTAGCTGTTGCTCTTCTTTTCCTGCTCTTGAGTCTGTTTCATCAGCTTATTGTTGACCTTTGCAGCTGCACTTGCAGCTCAAAGATCTTGAAGTTTTCCACACTGACTGACCTTCATGTCTATAAGTAGTGGTGGACTGTTGTTGCTTTTTACTCGAGTACTTCTTGACATGATGTGGATCAAGTAATTGACCCCTCGCTGATTTTGTGAGTTTGTAAGAAGTGAAAAGTCTCAGAACAGAATGATTTTAATGGTAGGGTTATTTTAAGCACATCAAAAGGGAAATTTAAAAGATAACTTTAAGTAAAAGACAAACAGATTTGCATGTTAGTATCTGAGTAATGTCCTACTGACGGTTTATGTGTCATGTCATGCTTCTTGCTCGCTTTACGCATGGACCAAGCTTGTTCATAGAGCAACTCTGTCTGGACCTGATGCTCCAAATGTTGCCTGATGTTCATAACTTTTCTTAACGTCTGCTTAGTGTAACTAATGTTTGACAAGTTAACTGAAATCCATTATTACTAATCGTGTGCAGAGCTGTATTGGAAAACACTTACGACTTGTGGAATTTAAAGCACAAAATGTATTTTACTTACTACATTATCCTGTTATTTCAGAGCCTTGATGTCTTCAGCATTCATATAAAACATATGGAATAATAGAAAGGGGGGGGGGGCAGTCAAAGCTGGCACTGCAGTTAACCGTGTGTCTTTGCAGGGTGAGGTTAAACTCTCCGTCACCATTGAGGACGAAGCTAACAAAGACCTGCCTTCAGCAGTGCAGCTGTTTCGGCCGATCCGTCAGTATGTTTACGGAGTGCTCTTCAGCCTGGCAGAGGCCAGGAAGAAGGCTGAGAGACTTGCCATGAGGAAGAACTGCCTCCCTGAATGTGAGTGCCGTGGTTAGAAATCTCTGGTCCTTTCACAAGTTGCCAGGAGACATTTTACTACTACTATTAAATACTACACAAGTGTACTTATATATTGAAGATACTGAAGGTGTTACTCAAACCCTCAAAGGATTAATTTTAGTAAATGTTTCTTCATTAAACATGTAGTGTTCAACTAGATTCGGTAAGTGGAGTGAGACTGCTGCCAACAAATACTATAAATACAGGAAAACAAATATTTGGACCCTGCTGATTTTGTACATTGTACATATACAGTCTATAACTTTAATTTTCTGTTTATTTGAACAGTGAGAAAAAGAACAATATCAAACAAATGTGTAAATTAATTAGCATTTTCATGAAGGAAATAAACATTTGATCCCATATCAATCAGCTGTATTTTATACGGGTAACAAGGTGACATTGGGAGCCTTCTCATCTCGTTACCTGTAGAAAAGATCTTTCCAAGGATGTTGGAGACAAGATTGTGGACCTACACGTGGCTAGAATGGGCTAAAGACCGTCGCCAAGCAGCAGGTAGGGCTCTCCCTCAGTCTGGAGCTCCACACAATCTAACCTCGAGGAGTTTCAGTGATGATGAGGACGGTGTGGAACCAGCCCAGAACAACTCAATGATCTCAAGGCAGCTAGGACCATAGTCACCAAGAAAAGAGTTAACACACAAGGCCGCGAGGGACTGACATCCTGCAGAGCCCACGAGGTCCCCTGCTCAGAAAGCACATGTTCAGGGCCGTTTGACATTTGCTACTGAACATCTAAATGAGTCGGAGGAGGACTGGGTCAAAGTGTTGTGGTCAGATAGGACCGATAGGAAGCTCTTTGGCTTATTTCAACTCGTCGTCTTTACTGTCAAACATGGAGGTGGATGGGGCCATGTCCCGTCAAACCCTGGGTGAGAACCTCCTTCACTCAATCAGGCCAATGAAAATGGGTCATGGGTGGGTATTCCAGCAGGACAATGATCTAAAACACATGGCCAAGGCAACAAAGGACTGGATCAAGTCTCCGAAACATTTAATTCTATAGAAAATGTGTGGAGGCAGCTAAAGGTTCGCGTTGCTGGACATCAGCCACAAAACATTAATGACGGAGAAGGATCTGCAAAGAGGAGAAATCATCTGATTTCTGTTCAAGCATGTTTGGCAAAGGGATCAAATACTTGTTTCAGTCACGTAAATGCAAATTAAATTATAACTCTTTCGAATGTTTCTCTCTCCCTGTTCAAATAGACCATTAAAATTCTGAGCTGATCAGTTCTTTGTTTGTGGGCAAACTTACAACATCAGCAGGGGTTCAGATAATGTCTTTCCAGAACCGTACCAGTTTCTTTTTTACTTCAGGGATTCATTAAACACCTTCAGAAACTGTTTAAGTGTTGTAAAATGTAGCTTTACAGGTTAGCTAGATAGCACTGTGACTAAAATATATCAATACCCAAGCTGATTCAACACAGGCCTGTTGGAAATATGTGGAAATGTGACTTTTTTTGGTATATTTATTAGAAATAAGATTTTTCTCTATGCATAACTAAATTCAAATCACTAGTGTCTTTATGACTCGATATAGTATCACTAAACGTGATGCTAAAGTGTATCCATAGTTTCTTACACCCTGTTTAGGAGGTGATCGACGGGGACATGACATACAGAGGAAATATCAATAGTCCAATGGATACAGAGTTTCTGAAGCATTCTGATACAGATAGTTTTATATAGATGGCTTAATCTGATAACGAGTCCAATGTATTGGTCTGACTCTGTGTCTAATTAGTAAATGGTCATCAGCTAAGGAGCAGTCAGAGACGGTATAGTTTGAGTGATATTCTAAGACCAGATGAATACGAGCGCTCTGTTTCTCTCCCCCAGACACGCATGTCATGGTCAAAGAGTGGGCCGCCTACAAGGGCAAGTCTCCCCACACACCAGAGCTGGTGGAGGCTCTGCCCTTCAGGGAGTGGACCTGCCCCAACCTGAAGAGGCTGTGGCTGGGGAAGGCTGTGGAGGACAAGAACCGCCGGATGAGGGCGTTCCTGGCCTGCATGCGCTCTGACACTCCAGCCATGCTGAACCCTGCCAACGTCCCCACGCCCCTCCTGGTGCTCTGTTGTGTGCTGAGGTGAGCAGGCTGCTCTGGTCCAGGACGAACTGTAGCTTCACACACAGATGCACAGTATGTAGATGTGGGTGGAGAGAGGCCGAGTAGAATGAAAGGAAGTGAGGATTCAAAGACCAGTTCCTGGTGTAACAATGTTGACCTTCTGTGTTTTGCTTCAGGTTTATGTTACAGTGGCCAGGAGTAAGAATTTTGCGTCGTAACGAACTTGACGCTTTCCTAGCCCAAGCACTTTCTCCTAAACTTTATGAGCCTGGCCACCTGCAGGAACTGAAGGTGATTTTGTAGCCTTTCTGAAAAGGAGGAGTGTCCAAGAAACGCACGCATGAACGACCGGCTGTCAAATCACCTAAGTGTTTGTATGGACTCATTAGAAAGCCACAGGTCGACGAGAGAATTGGCCGAACCCCCTGATTTGCTGCTGTAGTTTTTTTGGACACTCCTCATATGCCGCAGACAAAGCAACGTGCTCGGACAAAGTAGGAGTTCGTCCGAGCACGTTCCTGAAGACATAGCTCTGCATTTAAAGATGCATCTATAAAGCTTTAAGGCGTTGTGTCATGTGTGGATGGTTTATCAACTGCCAAGTCCTAAAGAAGCCGGATCCACGCTCTCACTCGACCTCCTGTTACCGTAAACCATCCACACGTTAGTGTGCTTCGGTCCTTGTGGTCTGTCTGTGTGTGGCTCTGTCCGCCCGTTGCTGTGTCAGAACAGTAAGTCGTGTCTGCTGGCTTTCTGTGTTGGCTAAACTGGGTTGTTCTCCGTCGTCTTCCGGCAGCCGTGAGTGAATGGGCTGCTTCCGCTTGCTCTGTGCTTCGCTTCGCACTCGCTGAATCGAAACGCTCGGGGAAGCTGTTAGTGCAGCATACTGTCTTTTCCTTTTGTTTGGACACGTTTGAGTCTTGATGTTTGTCCTCCGCAGATTGACAACCTGGACCCTCGGGGAGTCCAGCTGGCCGCGCTGTTCATGAGCGGAGTGGACATGGCTCTGTTCGCCAACGACGCGTGCGGACAGCCTGTACCCTGGGACCACTGCTGTCCGTGGGTGTACTTCGACGGCAAGCTGCTTCAGAGTAAACTCATCAGGGCCAACAGGGAGAAAGCCCAGCTCATTGACCTCTGTGATGGTCAGGTAGCCTCCTTCACAACACCACACACAAATCAGAACAAGTGCTCCGAATGGTGACAGGTGGGGACCCGGAGGAAAGGTCATGCTTAGTCGAGCCTTAGAATCGTCCTGGTCACCACGCGCTCACTACTCCTCTCAGTTAAAATTCTGTTTGGGTCGTTTTTAGAGTGCTCTCTTCCTCCCCATTGCCGTGAAGCATTTAAGTCCATACATAGTGTAGGTCAACTGTGTTTTGAAAGTAGTCAAAGTCAGACGCTGCTTAGTGTTCATGTTGGTGTAAAAATAATCCCGTACCAAAACCACCAGGTCTGAACAAATCTGTGGATTTGAATGTCTCTTGTGTAGAAAAATTCAAATTAGGGTGTGTCACCTAATTCAAATAAACAATGTTAATACAAAATGTAGATTACATCCAGCTGGTTATGACTCATTAGTTCATTTATCTGTTGTCAGTCTGATCTGGTGGCCAAAGTGGAGAAGATGCGTCGGAGCATCTGGGAAGGTCTCAGCTTCATGCGTCCACCTCATCCACCTCCATTTCTTCCACCGCTGCCTACTCTTCCTCACGGGATGCCTTTCTACCCCACCGCCAGTTCCTTCTACCCTCCACCTTCTATGATGCCTCCTTACGGTAGAGGCAGGGGGGTGCCCAGTAAGTACAGTCTTCTGATATGCTTCCTTAAATCACAGACTGCACCCTACGTCACATTCTCCAATAATTCACGTGTGCCACACTCACACGGATTAACACTTCCCATAAAAATGGATGTTATAGGACTTCATGGAATCTCAACACAAGGTGGGAAGCTGGAGATAGCTGGTACTGTGGTGGGTCAGTGGGCGGGAACTCGACGCAGCAGAGGAAGAGGAGGCTTCCCTGTCCAGGTGGTGTCTGTGGGTGGAACAGATCAAGGGTAAGAACAGAAAGACGGCTGCGTTTTCTATCATCAGTTCTATCTACTCCTATTTATTTGTTAACCACACGACCTGCCGTCTGCTGCAGTCGCCCGAGAGGAGTGATCTCCACACCTGTGATGAGGACGTTTAGTCGAGGAGGCAGGTACCACACCCGAGTCTTCAGGAGTCAGGGAGGGTATCTGGTGAGTCAGGTAATCATTGATATGTCCACAGATTGAGAACGTGCAGAAAAATCCCAAACACACAACTCACTGATGTGTTCAGAGCACTTCTTAACATATTAGCCAGGTTACATTACGCAGCGATAGAAACCGTTTGGAGACTTAATCCTTAATATTATATTTTTAATAATGGGACGGGTTGATTAGTTAATTTCATGGAAGTTTCACCCAGACAGGATCTGAAGAACGTGTCCATGAAGTACATGCATGCAGTGCCATGCCGAAGGAAAGGCCCCCTTCTAAATGTCTCTTTTTTAACCCTAAAAGAATGACACGTTAACCTGAGTAAATCCAGAGTGTCGTTTTCAAAAAAAGATGTCAAACCTCATATGAAAAAGCGTTTGCGGTAACTAGTATTTGGTCTTTTTTGAAAATGATTCTTTACTTTACTTTGCTTGGCAGACGCTTTTATCCAAAGCGACATACAGTGAGCTAGCGCTGTGTGTCTGGCTCAGGGACACACCTGGTAGGGGATGGATTAGGAGTCAGACGGGATTCGAACCTACGACCTCCTACATCCCAGTCTAACGCTTAACCCATTGAGCTACCAGGCCTTTGGTTTCCTTTTTGTTTGTTGTGGGGCCTCGGCATAGACCCTGCGCCTTCCCAAAGATCAAAACACAGCTGTTGCTCCTTTCACCGTTTAATTACAGTGTTGCAACAACAACACACACGACCATTATGTGAGCTGTGAGCGTTGGATGAGTGGGAACTGAACAGGCTCTTTAAACCCTCTTCTTCTTACTGCCAATTACCTTTTTAACATCTCTTCCGTGTTTGGTGCCATCACTGCTACTTACACACACCTCAGATCTGTTTTAACATCCTGTATGTCGTCCGTCCGTCCGTCCCCCAGAGGAAACCTGCTCTTGAGCCCGTTGACGCAGCTGGACACAACGTGGTGAAGGAGAAAACGAAGCCCCAGCTAGAGGAGAAGAAGAGAACCTCCCTGGCACCAAGTAACGTCTCGCCTACGGAGAACGGCGTGGAGGACAAGCGGGGAGAACAGCTGAACGGAGACGGAGAGGAGCGCGGGGCTGTCATCCAACCTGAAAGTGCCTTTAGCAGTGACGCCAAGACGTGCAATACTAATCCTCACTTAAATGCACTAAATGCAGACAGCGGCAGCCACGCAGATGAAGGTCCGGAGGCCGCCGTCTGCAAAAAAGAAGTTTGAGCCTATTTTTCTAGAGAGGGACGAGAGATGGAGCAGGGTTAGGGATATCTGCAAAACAGTTGATGGATGTTTTCCTCTCAGACACAGAAATCTGGTTCCCTCTTAGTGAAAACACCAGACACACGACACACTTGTAGTAGACGGAGTCACCGAGCTCGTCTCTTGTATCGTTCACTTTTCTTTTTTGATTAGATTCTTAAAGGCTTTTAAGGAGCTTTAAGTTTGAAATATTTGGGTTCTGACATGTCTATGCTCCTCAAATACGCAGCCACGCACTCGCCGTAGCACAGTCTCAGTTTGCTGTTGTCATGGTAACTGCTTGTTGAAAGCCCAGCGATGAATGCAAAACGCGCCCGCCAGCCCCCCCACCCCCGACCGCCCCTCGCCATCCGCTCTGAGTTTGGTTCATATTCAAACAACGCCGTCGCTCTGCATGGTTCCCAGTTTAAGAGGTGTGTCGTAATAATGCATGTTGTCATTTTTCTTCCATGCCCATCAGCTAAAAGCAGCGAGAACACACAAGTAATGATTTGTTCTGACCTTTTTGTGATATTCAGCTCTGGTTATTTAAAAAAAAAAAAGAAACGGGACGTTATTTAGACGCATTGAAATAGTGTATTTGTACTAAATAGTTCACTGTTGCTGTTTTCTGCAATAGTCACATGAAGGAAAACCTCATGTAAAACGCTTGATCCAGATCAGCCCTAATTAAGAGTTCAGCCGTCAGCCTGTAAGAGTTTAGGGAGTTTCTTTAGCGTTGGTTTTGCACTCATACTCCCGCACCACGATGATCATTTAACATTTTTACTTCATCTTTCATTAGTGATCAGAGAAATGGTGTAACAACCCCCCCCCCCCCTCCTGCAACAGCTAAATAGGTTCCCCTGTGTGTAAGTCGACCAGTCTCTGCAACAGAGGAGCTGCTGTGTGGTTTGATTGAATGTTAATGGATTGTGACGTGTTTTTGAAGGCAACTTAGCTACAGTGCTTAATAAAGCTATATTCTTTTAGTATGAGTTGATGATTGTTTATTTGTCCTTTGCGACACTGCAACAACATCCAGATACAAAACATTCCCACTTTTCCAGAGCTTTCTGTCATCACATGGTCTTCAACAGATAGTTTGATCTGTCGGCTACCGAGCTCTCGGACAGTCTACTAATTAAGATAATCTATTACACACTTATTCTATATTAGTTTGTATATAATAGTATGTTTCCAAATTAGTCTATAAGTTATTAATTATTTCACATTTTAAAAGCAAATCAAACCGAATGTGAATACATAAATCATTAATAAAATAACCTGAACTATTTTTGAAACTCATCTGATAGTAATAAAAATGTATTTAAATATACTGCATAAAGTGATCATCTCAATCATGATCGGATCTTTCACCAGAGTCACAAATCAACCAACACCGTAGAAAACCAGGAAACTGCTGATGTTTCGCTGATGCACAGATGTCTGTTACGTATGTCTGTTTGTAAACATTATTATAAATTAGACTATGAAAAAAGTTAAATTTAGAGTGTGTATTTGTATATAGAAATATGAGGTGTTTTCCATAGTCTAAATCAGTCTGTACAGTTCTATGTTAGTATATAACTAAATATTATTTTTCCTAATTTAATCCTGTGCTTAAACAGTTATGTTAATATATAACTGTAAATATTATTTTTCCTGCTCTTATACCAGTTATATGTTAATATATAACTAAATATTAATTTTCCTGATTTCATCCTGCTCTTATACCAGTTATATGTTAATATATAACTAAATATTAATTTTCCTGATTTCATCCTGCTCTTATACCAGTTATATGTTAATATCTAAGTGTACATATTAATTTTCCTGATTTCATCCTGCTCTTATAACAGTTCTATGTTAATATATACGTGTAAATATAATTTTTCCTAATTTCATCCTGCTCTTATAAAAAGACCAAAAGCCACAAAACGTCTAGTTAATCGTGAATCTGTCTAAAAATAGACGTGTATTTGGTTAGATGGTGTTTACCACGCCTATTAAGGAGTTATGTAATAAAAGAATTAGATCATGGCTGCTCTCAGAGTGATGTCTTCATGTGGACTCCTCAGCAGCAATGAGCTTCTCCAGGCTCCTGATGACGCTGTTATTCTGTGTAGGATGGAGGCTGCTGCGTTCATGTGCTGTGAGGGAAAAAAAAACTAAAGAGTGAGCTGAACAAACGCTAATAGCGCAGCGGGGATGTTGATTGATCCATTCATTCATCTGATTTGAGCTGCGCCGAGTTAAACCTGCTCCCTGACGTAACTTTCCCGGTTATTTATTTATTTACGGCGCAGCGGGCGTCGAGGCTGCGCTTTCCTCCGGCTCCTAACATGCGCGCCTCGGTGCCGTACAGTCACCAGGGGGCATGCACATAGTAATAATAATAATAATGCATTTCGCCAAAAGAGTGCTACGACGAGGCTCCGCCGCCCGCTACCAACGCAGACGCGGCCACGGTGGGATGGAGACGTGCGTGTAGGCTCATGTGTCCGGCGGGACTGCCCCTGGCTCGTTTTTTTCCCGGGGAAGATCATATTGGATCATATTGTTTGCAGGACGTTGTTCCTCCTGCAGCCCCCCCAGTCTATCCCGACGTAGTTGTGAATTGAACATGGCGACTGTACCAGTGTATTGCATCTGCAGATTACCTTACGACGTAACCCAGTTCATGATCGAGTGCGACGCCTGCAAGGACTGGTTCCACGGCAGGTAAGGCCGCTTCGTGCCGCCGCGGCGGGCTCGCTGCTCGCTCGTGTGACGGTTCGCGCTGGTGGAAAACAAACAAAAATGGCGAGCTCTCGGCGCGTTTGACAGCTTTGTGGCTCTCCGTCGCCCGTCGACATCTGAGGAGAGGCCGCTCGGAGGAGAAGAAGAAGGCGGAGTTAGGCTCGGCCGAGCGGGGTTGTGGCATTTTAACACGAATAACGCGAAACCGAAGCCCCTCATGGAGAATTACGGTGCTTAGGAGAGCGGTTTCGGCGCGGGGCTCGTCTATTAAGCGCGCTCGGTGGGGCTTTAACGTCCCCCGCGTAGCCTCCAACTCGCAGCCGGACGGAGCGCGCGGCAGCGGGGGAAGCCTCGGCTGAGTCGCCGCTCATTTTCCCCCATCTCCCCGCGGCCCTCCTCGCTGCTTCCAGGACCGCGGCTCGCTCATGTTGCCCGCATTTGAACCGCTCTCTTCAGCTTTCAGTTGGTGTTTTTAGTCTGACCGAGCGCGGTTCAAAATCACGACCCAGGTCTCGAGCTTAGCCCCGCAGCGAAGCGCTCCTGCCGGGCAGCAGCTATGGCTGACAGCGGTCCGCGGGTGGATGTGTGTGAGCCTCGGTGGAGGTGGGGAGGACACAGATGTTAATGTTAACGGAGCTGGGGTGTCACTGCTTTGCTGTTTGGTGTCACTGTGATTCAAACGGGGACGTTATCGCCACTTTCCCCCCGTGGCGCGCTGCGAGCGCCAACGAGTCTCCGCCGGATCCCGTTCACATCCCGCTAAATTTCCCTCCCGTCGTCGCGGTTGTCGTTACACGAGTCTGTCCCCGCAGCCGCCTCTGTGCTCGGCGTGTGTCACGCTGTTCGGCTGCACTCCGGGAGTCTTAGCGGGGACAGATCGCTTGGTTTTGGCGGATCCGAGGCTTTCGCAGCGACGGACAGTATTTACGCGCCTGAACGTTAACCCTTCGATGCCGCTCCCCCTCCTCTCCTCTCCGGCTGATCACATTAATGTGGCAGTGAATGAAATGCTGGGGATAAGCCGTGACCTCTAGTCGTGCATCAGCATAAGCCAGACACGCAGAAACACGCAGAACCCGCACGCTGTTGTGTGAAACGCGTGGCTGCGTGTCCCTCATACACCAGACATTTACCCGAGCTTTAGAGAAAGACCGCGATAGTGGATGTAAATATCAAGGCCACCATTTGAACCTCCACCTTTGAACCCCGGGGACACCCCCCACGCACTCCAGCTCAGCTGTGTGAACGCACGTTGTGATGAGCAGCAGCGTGGTAGCACGTTGCTGTGGAATGTTATCTGAGGTGTAGTACACATTCACGTGGCAATACGACGTAATTACTAGTAATTATGTTGTCAGTCTACAAAAATACCAAGTGGGCAGTTTGTGTGGTGCAAAAACACTGTTACCAGCGCAGGTGTGTGGTGGACGCGAGGCTGGCATCAGCTTCTGGGTGCAGACCCGCAGGACCAGACCTCCACCTCCACCCTGTGTGTGTCACAGCAGTGGTTTAGTGGAGACTTTGAAGATGCTGCTCGCACTCATGGTGTCCAGCTGTTGTTGATCAGGAAATGGCTCCAACTGCTCCCAAAACCACAGTGGTTTGTTTTTACTCAACATTTCTCCCACGTTGAAAGAACAAGGCCAAGCGTGCAAATACTGTCAGTGTGTGAATGGATGTATAGAATGTGACTGCTCAGCTTCATCCAGCTTTTAGGTCCTTTTAGCTCATTACTTTGGTCTAATGCACTTGTTTTAGGAAGCACGTGACAGTCTGTTAGAGACATACGTTTGAACAAATATATGACCAATAAGAAACATCCGTGGTTGTGCAGATATGCTACAGATGTGTTCGCAGCATCTATAGAAATCTGTAGTTACAGAATTTGTATTTTAACTGGTAAAAAGTGCTGTTTAATCATAAAAATATGTAAAAAATAAAAACCTATATCAATGAGATCTGTATGTAGCAGTGGAGCATTGCAGACTTGAGACCAGAACACCTCACTAAGAAACAGCTGCTAGTAAGTACAAAGCCTGTTTAACCGTACGGTTCGGGGTGTTTTTGATGAGGAGGTAGGTGCATCCAGTATTTAGACCTCCACGCTGCAGCACACGCACACTAGTGTTTTTGCCTCTGACACATTTCTATCGCAGTGACGTTGCAGACGTGATCACAGCTGGTGTCCTCTCATCCGTTCTACTGACTTGTTTTTCATTAGTACACAGTAGTAAGGGAGCAGAATGCTTTCTGGGCTGCAGGGGGGTTTGCATTGCAGTTCTGCAAGTGGCCACTAGGACACTGTGTCAAGGACTGAGATGTAACAGGGCAGATGTGTGCAGGGAGCAGAGGTTACCATGGTTTAAGCATCCGCTCTGTGTAATGAGTAGTCTTTCCTTGTTAAGAACCAAATAGTTGTTTCAGCTTCGAACTGTGTTTGCTGTAGTTAGAAATCCAAAGCCACACGCTCTGTCTCTTTCACAAAGACTGACGATAGATGACGCGGTTTCTGTTGATTGTATAGGCTCGCTGCTTTTTTAACACTTTTGATCATGACAAACAGCAAACGTTAAGTATAGTTCATCTTATTGTTAAACAGGCCATAATTACAATGTTATAGATTACATATATTTAGCAATAATAAAATAGAATTATTAATGTCCGTGTTATAAAACAAACCTAACCTCTGACATAGAAATATTATAATGTATGTTTTGAATCACCTACTCAGTGTGTGATAACCTCATTTCCATCATCATCATCATCATCTGTGTTAAGAGCAGGGTGATGGTTCTGCTGACACTGTCGTGATTAATGACACGTTATCAGCACTTTATTAGTTCCCGTTGAGTGTTTGGTAATTACTATATGTAAAGAAACACTTGTTATTGTTTAAGGCACAACTTCTCCGTGTGCCTTCACTTTACACTTATTTACCACGAAGAAGACAAATATTAACTAGTACACAACAAATAGTTACTGTCCTGTCTTTGGTCACTCCGCCTCTACTGTTAGTGAGACTGAGAGAAAACCAGGAAAGCAGGTCTCACCCACTTTCAGCTACGTGTTACGTGGCCTGCAGCAACCTGACTCTTTAGGATTAGTTTGTCTTGACCAGTGAATAATCCCACTCGTCAGCTCTATAACCTGCAGACAAGGTGACGAGGAAGAGTGTTAAAGTTGTAGTGAATGAACATTTAAAACACACTCTCACTCTCAAATGTTGTTCTCAGTGAGAACATTCACAGCAGTAGCGTTGTAGTTTCGCACAGATGCAGCGTTGGCGAGAATGGGACGTGCATGAGGTAACGGCGACTTTCACCCAAAATCTCTCAATGACTTTCCGACACATTATATTCACATCTTTGACCTTTGGCTACTAGAATGGAATCAGTCGGATGTTACGGATGTCTCCGTCCCTCGCCGTCACCAGAGCAGCAGATGAAAACCTTACATTTGTGTGGACTAATGGCAAGAATGTTGAACGTGGAACCAACATAAATAATTTCTGTGCAATGCTGTTCAACAACTTTTATTTTAATGCACTTTATAATATTGGTAACAGTTATTTATTAATTAATATAATTGTCATAATTCAGGTGTTCTGGCAGGTTAGTACATTAAACAGTAACATGTCATCATGGCACGAGGAAAAGGGAAAGTTGCTGATGTAGTATTTAGTGTATAATGGTCCTCGTTGGGTAGTAGGTGTAGGTGTGGGCGGTGGTCGGGACACTCCACAGCAGTGACTATGTTTACGATAGCTTCCATGACACCTTCTAGTTGCCACCAGGGTGTTATTTCACTAGACACCTGCTGCAGTCGGGCGCCGTGTCAAGAGATGCTCCTCTGGTTGGTAGTAGAGGGAATGAACTCTATGCCGTTTCAGATTAAAGGCCCGTCGCTGCCTTAGATAAAGGTTTCCTCCTTTCACAACAAGCTGCTGGACCGTTTCCCACTGAACAGGACTTTACCTGTGATAATGGACAGCTGCCCCCTTGCGTATCCTGCTTTGGATTGGACAGGCGAGGGTTTGATTGCGTAACAGCGGCACATGGATGTAGATTTTTGTAGTGCTGCATCTTGCAACTATCGCTCTGGTCGTTGCTTAAACTGGCCACAGGGGCAAACCCAGTTTACCCTCACAGCCTGAACCCCTGTAAGGCTGCTGAGAGCGGTCACTCTGGACCAGCTGAACTCAACATGATGGAAACTGGATCGGCTCCTTTAACTTCACACGCGCTAGTAAAGTAAAAAAGGTTTGGCTTTCTGTCACCAGTGTGCACAGTAAGTAGACTTTACTTTTACGTTTGTGCAAGTAAATGATGGGACTTCCACTTCCACTGCTGGAAACAGCTGTCAAAGCCTGTCGTTCTGCTCAGGATAAAATCCGCCCGGCACTTCTTGCAGCTGATTCACGATAAAAGCCTCCTGGTAGTGCACTGGATAAAGGAGCCCCGTTAAGTGCTGAGCGTGCAGAGGCAGGGCGCACAGACCTATACTGACAGAAACGTCTCCACATAGTCACTGGTGAGTTATGGGACAGTTTTCTTTGTTACTTACGTGTAATCAACACACACATCATTACAAAGCTGGGACACACAGACCTGTGTGACACGTTCCATTGTGTGTAACTGGACTGGACAGTTATCACAGGATCACTGTAGCAATATATTCAGCAATGACGTGTGCATCCACATCTGTTAAAGGTTAAGGTTATCCAGCTTTAGACCACAGATCCCTGGCCTCAATGTAACCTCCCTTCAGAAAGAAGCCTCCTATTGTACAGCAGGATATTATTTCTGACGCGATGCTCAGGTCGGACTTACCTTTACTCACCCAGGCAGCCAGCCAGGCCCTAGTCTAAGCCTGATATGACGTTGCTGGTTAGTTTAAGTCTTGGTTTTGAGATGCTTCTCAAATTTGATGGACCTAGAGGAAATGTCACTGGCTGCTGAGCATTAACACAATAACACATTAAATGACAGCTGCACTTTTTACTCATTAAACTATATATGACGTAGACGAGCTGCTAAAAATCTGCCCAATGACGCCGTCGGCTGCATCAGTCCCTCCCAGAGGACTGTTGTGTTCAGATATGTCCCAAAGGTTTGACTATTTACAGAAGATTCAGTTTCAGATTTGAAACTGATTTAGCGCTGGGTGTCTGGCTCAAGGACTCACCTGGTAGAGGATGGACTAGGACGGGGGTTTCAAACCTGCAACCTTTTGCATCCCAGTCTGACGCTTAACCCATTGAGCCACCGGGCCGCGCTGGTTATGACGCGATTCACCAGTTTCTAGCTGGTGTCACATGGACGTTTATAGGAGTTTATATACCTTTTTTTTTTTCAAACATCACGCTCAGTTTGAGCAGAAGGCACATTTTTCATGGACAGGCCGAACAGTAATAACCGTAACCTTCTTATTAACAAACAACCACGGGATTAATTTAAACTTTGAACAGAAATGGATTTAACACCGGATACGTATGTGCTCAGTACAATCACAGTGACAGTAATATGTAATACGTTATATCTTGTTATTACGCAATAGGTTCAACAACATTGAGAAAAATCTGTTGATGACATCAGGTGGACAGGACGTCCTGCTTTGACGTGGGGCTGTAGTTTCAGTATCTTGCAGCTGCGCGTGCTTTAAGATCTGCCGCTCGACTTCACTGTGTAGTTATTCAGTTGGACACCGTTAAACAGACGCTTCGTTATAGCAGCGCCGCAGCATCACTGCTGTCAGGGTGCGGCTGAAGCGGACACACACCTCTGAGCCGGATGGAAGTGTGTTTTCAATCAACACGTTTCTGCCCCTCGTTACTCTGTTCAGTTGTTTGACAGAAGCTTTTTTTAGAACAAAGTTGAGGAGTTCTCCAAACCCGCGTTGAGGACGTCATAAACAGGCATTCCTACTCCGTCCACACACCCACCCACCCGCCCTTGTACTTGGCTTCAGTAGAAGCCGTGGAGTTCCCAGGGGAAAAAAGAAAACATTCTGGGAAACTCCCTGCTGCTTGAGTTTGGGAGCACGCGTTGTTTCCACTAAGATGCAGTTAAAAAAAGCAAATCTGTGATTTGTTCATTCGCATTTACTCGTCGTATAATATAATATAATATCGCATGTCAGTAACAGTAACTGTTATTTGGTAGCAGGTGTCATACTTAGAAAAAAAAACAACCAGCCACCAGAAGTAAAATCAGATCCCCGCCTCAGGGATAACTGGAAAACAAGCTCCAGGGTCGTTCGAAAGTACGTCTGTGTGTGTCAGCTCTGTGATCGACGGGCGGCGTCTCCACCCAGTGACAGCTGAGATCTCCCTCACAACCCCCCAGCAGGACAGGTGGTGCGAAGAAGGGACGGATGGAGCGTCTGTGAACGGGTCACGATGTTGGGAAAAGGTCAGAAACCGCTGTTGAATGCGGTGACCTTTGAACTGTCATGAGGCTGTGATGGATAAATCACACGAGTTAGTCTGGAAAAAACCAAAGACACTGTGTGTAAAAGTCATAAGAAGCCTCATGTTTTGTCTTCGTGCGTCTGATTTCTCTGGACGGGTGTAAACTGTACAAGCAGCTGCTTTGCTGTGTGCTGGATGTTGGGCGCTGTCCCCCGTTGTCCTGCTCGTTCTGCGCCGTGTGTCAGGCCTCCTTTGTCTCTCTTCCTGAGTTGACCAGCTTTCATTTAAAGGACCATTCAAGTGTTTTTCTTTCCTGTATACGCACCATTCTACTACCGATGACAGAAACGTTCATTTTTTAAGGCTGCTTTAACATGAAGAAAATAACTGAGGTGCAATAATCCAATATTTATTAAATTATGATGTTAATAGTACTATAACAGATAGTATATAACACCACTATCATGTATCTATTTATATCTATCATATGCCTTCACTGATATCTATGTTTATATCCATCTACTACTTTATGTCCATCTACTATCCACACATATGAATCCATTCATAGAGTATTAGGTTTATAGTATTACGCCATATCTAGCAGTCTTCTTATTTTTATTCAGTCTTTTCATTTTTGATTTAGTCTTTTTATTTTTGATAAAAATATTTGATTGTTTTTCACTTCGTACCTTTCCTGGTTTAACTGAATTTCCCGGAGGAACCTTCCCGAGGGGTCAATAAAGTTCTATCTGATATCTGATCAGATCTCTAATCTCTGATCTGATCTCTGATCTGATTAGAGCAGCATTGATTTACGGAACAGACAATCTGACGTGATGACGGATTATAAAACCGACGTCTATTTGCGGCGCGTGGACAGTGACTGTTCTGCGACATCGTGTGGAAGACTTGTGTCACACACACATCAACATCCACATTAACAGCGTTCTGTGCTTTCTTCCTGGTTTAGCTGTGTTGGGGTGGATGAAGATGACGCTCCGGATATCGACATATACCACTGTCCAAACTGTGAGAAGTCCCACGGCAAATCCACATGTGAGCAGCAGCAACTCCTATTTCTCTTACAGACACAAACGTGATGCTTTCCCTCGATCTTCTGAATGTAAAATGTGTTGATGCGTGTTTTCTTGTGACCCGCAGTGAAGAAGAAAAAGAACTGGAGCAAACATGACACAGGGCAGAGTACAGACATTAAAGCTGTTCAGAACGGCAGCCAGGTTTTCATCAAGGAGCTGCGCAGCAGGACATTTCCAAGGTAAAAACATGTGATTTAGTTTGTTCAGTCGTTGCTAAACAGCTGACCGGGATTGGCTGATTTCCTCCCTGACCTTCTTCGTGGTCACACTAGAGGGCGGAGTCCTCTAACTTTTCCAGCTCTGCTCGTTCACGTCAGGGCCCAGTGATGAAAAGCTAGTTTCAGCATCACGTAGCTGCCTGTCTGACTGCCCCTGTGTGTGTGTGTGTGTGTGTGCTGCACAGTGCCGACGATGTGGTGGTGAAGCTAAGCGGCACTCAGCTGACCATGGATTACCTGGAGGAGAACGGCTTCAACGAACCCATCCTGGTTCAGAAGAAAGACGGTCTGGGCGTGTCCATGCCCGCCCCCACCTTCTACATCAGTGATGTGGAGAATTACGTGGGTAAGGGACTCACCTGTTACCCAATGCTGTCTGCATCGCTGCTGCTGACACATCGGTACTACAGCACATGACCTCTCACTCCGCCGAGCGCTTCACCGAAGCTGCTGCTGCTGTTTTTAGGGTTAGGGGTAGGGGTAGGGATAACCCTGCAGCCCTGCAGCATTACACAGCGCTGTGATTACTGCAACGACGCCACCATTAACAACTTACAGCAGCTTTCACCTTTACATTAGTTAGTACCACTGTATTTTACTCTTACTTCTAGCTTAATCACCGCCCTCCTATGACGGCCTCATTACACAACCAACACTATTAACTATAATTACAAACAAGTTGAATTACTTCAATGACATTATTCAGTGTTTACCGCATATGTTCCACGACTTTCACCACTAGTCAGCCGGTGTTTAAATGCTGCACATGCCCTGTTTTTATGATAAAATCTTCTGATAATACTTGCATGCATGTGATTTTCTGTAATATTTTTACAGTGTGTTTTTGCTGCATTAATACTTTCTTCTACCACTGTACTTGAGTGCAACTAAATACACAACAACTAAATGCAAAGCTACGACTATACTGGTGCTTTCAATAATAATAATAATAATGATGAAAGCATTCCTTCATTCATCACAGCAAATAAAAAGGGTAGTGCTTTTCAAAATAAGAGCATAAGCAATGCAGAATGTGATAACATGCGATGTGTGCCGGGTCTATGCACATACTGAGTGTATTCATTTAACCTCCTAAGACCCGAACTCCTGCATTTTTAATTTGTCGTTGCTATTGGGGTGATTGTGACCTGATGGATGTAAAAACAAAGAATTATCTTTTTACCTGATGTAGTTTCTGAGAAAAACTACTATAAAAACTATTTTGATAAAGTCACAGTTGAGTAAGCTACTGTTTGTAAAAGTATAATGTCCTCATACATGGATATCAGGCCCTGGTAGAGCAAAATGTAGTGTTTTGGTCTAGACAACCCAAAATGTGGACACCAAGTGCTAGGAGGGTAAAGTAGCGTCTATCTGATCACGTAACCGTGTATCTAGCAGGTTTTGTGACTTGCAGTGCACTATACTGTATTTCCCCACGCTTCAACAACCACAGGATAGAAGCCTGTCACTAGGGGGCGCCTCGGTTCTTCGTTTCCCTCTGCTGCTCAGGGATGAGATCACTTGTTAGATCAGCATTTTGCTGCTGTAGACAGATTTCGTCGAGCTGTGTCCCGTTCAAAGAAGATGTGGTTAGTCTTCCTTCAGTCTGTTTCATTGTGTCTCACGTGTCGTCTCAGGTCCTGATGTCAGCGTGGACGTCATCGACGTCACCAAACAGACGGACGGGAAGATGAAGCTCAAAGAGTTCGTCGATTACTACTACAGCACAAACAGAAAGAAAGTGTTAAACGTCATTAACCTGGAGTTCTCCGACACGAGGTGAGGTCACGTTTGGCTTTTAGGGATTCCTGTCTGGAAAAGTCATGCGCTCATTTTCTCTTCTGCCTTTCTGGGACAGGATGAACAGCATCGTGGAGAGTCCACATATTGTGCGGCGGTTGTCTTGGGTAGAAAACTACTGGCCCGATGACGCTCTGCTCGGGAAGCCCAAAGTCACCAAATACTGTCTGATCTGTGTGAAAGACAGCTACACGGACTTCCACATCGAGTGCGGTGGTGCCTCGGTGTGGTACCACGTCCTAAAGGTCTGTCTCACACTAACACGGGCGAAGGAGTGAGCGTGGGACACATCACATCTTCAGTGATGACTGACTGCATTTGTGTTTTCAGGGAGAAAAGATCTTCTTCCTCATCAAGCCCACGTCTGCAAACCTGTCTCTGTACGAGCGCTGGAGGTCATCGTCCAATCACAGCGAGATGTTCTTCGCTGACCAGGTGGACAAGTGTTACAAATGTACTCTGAAGCAGGGCCAGACGCTGTTCATCCCATCAGGTCAGAGCGGGGGCCACGTGTGTGTGTGTGTGTTTGCTACTTGTGGGAAAGAGACGTGAGCAGACGGCTGCAGCAGTCGGTCAGTGTGCTGTTTAAATACAAACCTTAATCACTCAATAGAAAAACAGACATTCGATTATTGGTCTGTCAAACATTTAGACGGAAACATATGTGCAGATGTTACTTCGGTGATCTGAGAGTAACTGATTCAGTAAAAACTCTAATGAACTAACTTGACTAATGAATCAAAGTGTTTCAAAGTAAATAAAAGAGAAACAAACGTCTTGTTGTGGACTCCACACCTGAACCAATCAGATGTTAGATCAGCTGCGTTTTCCCATCATGCCCTGAGGTTTGGCATCATGTTGGACAGAAAACGAACCGACACCAGTGATTTTATCTGCACAGAACTGGTTCATAGGTGAAGGTCTGCAAGATTTTACTTTCCAGACGTGTTTGAAACATCCTCTGATTCCTGATTCATATTTTTTAATAATTTAGTTTTGTTTGGGAAAAATAATGATTTATTTTTCACTATGAACATTAAACTGTCAGGACTGAACATTTCATTTTAAATCTTTTAAAATCATTTTAAATCTACTAAACTGAACAGAAATGTGTTTTTTGTTGCCTTTTCTTATTTGTATTCTTCATATTTCCAATGATTGTGTAAATTAATTTAGATTAAAGAAACGGAGGTGGATAAAATAATCTGCCCTATTGAATGAAATCAATTTTGATTACATTTATTATATGAATATATTATTTTCAAAGATCAGGTGACAGGCAGAAAAAAAAACAGCCAACAGCAGTGTTGTTGTTTTAAATGCTGGTTGCTACTGCATTGATTCTCATTGTTTTCTGTTGTGCTCTGGGAAAAAAATGCCGCTCTGGATTAAAATCTGATAAAGAACAAGAGAATATTTACTTATTTATCTGTACAAACCACTGTATGTGTACATTTATATATGTATATTTATTAACTTATTCAAAACCTTTTATTAACTGCATGGAAAACAATGTGATAAAAATAATGGCTTCTCGTGCGCCTCGCGCCCCCTTGACCACTAACTGAGAAACACTAGTATACAGTGATATAGTTTATTACAATGAACAAATAAAATTGTGGATGAATGAATGATTCATTATTTATAATCGCTGGATTACTTTTTTGGTCTCCTCAGGTTGGATCAATGCAATACTGACTCCGGTCGACTGCCTGGCGTTCTCCGGACACTTTGTTCACAACCTGAGTGTGGAGATGCAGATGAGGTTTGGGCACCTGTCTTACTGTGCACCCCTCGTGCTCTATGCTGCTGTAATGCACCGCGCCTCCTGCAGACAGTCATGTCCTAATTTGGGGGGTTTCAGTGTGACTTGGACCTGGATCTGACTCACTGATTTCCACCGGGTCCTCATTTACTGTAGAACTTGTTTTTAAGCTCCAGATTCCACAAATGTGTTTATGAATTCCTCACATTTGGAAATACCTCGTGGATTGCATCAACCTGTTAGTAACACACGACGATGTTTTGGTTTATTCCAGAGCATATGAAATCGAGAAGCGGCTAAAGGTCAAAACGCTCACCCCCTTCTCCAACTTTGAGACGGCCTGCTGGTATGTGGGACGACATCTCCTGGAGCGATTCAAAGGTGAACTCTCAGATCACTGTAACTTTCGCTCTACTGTGCGGGGTTTGGATGTGAGCTAACTTCCTAACCTCACTTGCCACTGCTCCAGAAGAATGCACCAAAGCAGGGAAAACACAAACACTGTCAGACATGCCGCTTTCTCTCGAGCAGCACACTAGTATGGGTGCGTGTCTGCTGCACAGATGAGGAGCTGGATGCTCTAATATTATTTCAGTCATTAAATCGGTGGATTGCCGAGTTCACAGATGATTAGCTTCAAAAGATTTGGCCCAGCTAGAATCACTTGCTCCATTACAAGCCTGTGTTTAAACTCTCCTCAGCTGGCTTGGGCCAACTGTTTATGTTTCCACCATTTGCTGTGTATGCAAGTGCTGAAGCCAGATTGCTGTTGTGTGCATCGCATACTACATCTAACCCACCAGGCTTTAGCAGCCGTACGCCATTATTCTCTACAGCTTTAAGGTCAGGTCAGCTTTTCCTTTGCAGGAAGGAGAATCATTTCACTGCTGCTGCTGTTTTGTCTTGGGCTTATTAAAAATGTCCTGTTTTGCTTGTAAATCGTCTTCACTTGAAAGGGCTACTCGGATTTTGTTTTCTGCCATTAAAGTTAAATCAAAGAGGAAGTCAACAGTAAAACCAAGTTTGCATAACTTTGCATAAATCATGGCTGCAGTTGCAGTGCTCCGATCTAGGCTGACGAGTCTTTGCCAAACGTTAGTACTAAAATAGCTGAGCAAAGCAAGTCTGGTGGAACAATCTAGGAAATCGTTTTGTAAGCATTTAAACGTTGATTTTTTTAGGACTGTATCAATGTGTTTGCAATTGTGCTGGTCCAGTCATTGGTGCAGATGCCAGCATATGTCAACAAATGAAAAATGTTTGAATGAAGTAAAGCTGTGACATAATGTGTCCAACAGATGGCACTGACTCTTTGTTTATTTTATTTCAAAGTGAATTGAACAAATTTTTTGTTAACCCCAAAATAATTATATGTGCCTGAAAAGCCCAGAATCACACGTATACAGTTACTGGTCAATATATATTTCAACAGTAACTCTGTTTTCACCATTTTGCCTCTGTGCAGCACCACGATTGATTTGAAATGCAACAGTCAAGTCGTGCCTAAAGAGGGTGGTTTTCCATGTTTTTAAAAAATATCCCATAAGATTATAACCACTGATAGATCGAGACAGAACTAGTCACCAGCGCTAGGCCTAGAGTTGAAGTTGCATTTGGCAGATTAGACAGAAAAAACACGAGGTGTGTTCCAATCAGCTCTTTGGCAAATTGTTACTGGTGAGCTGAGAAATATCAAAAGGCCTAGATGAGCATTCGAAAAACACCTGGTTAGGGTAAAAAACTTATATAATATATATAAACGTATAAAAATATACAGATAACGATACCTGGCCAGATCAAGACCATCTTCCAGGGGGTAGGAGTCTATGTGTCAACAACCAAGTCAAGACTTCACCACAGTAAATGCAAATGTTTTACTGCAAGACTTGAACCAGTGGTCAATATCTAAACCAGACAGACCAGACTGATGTGTGCTGCTGCACAGTGCAGGTGACCAATGAGACAAATGATGCAGCAAAAGTAGCTCCAGATTGTTTGAAGGCAAAGAAAGCAAAGCTTTAGCAGTGACCATGTCGGTCATTTACCTGGATCCAGTTAAAATGAATTTCATTTGCTGGAGGAGAAAACAGCCCAAAATCACGTCATGCTTGTTTGATTTCACATCTATTGGCATTTTATCTGATGGGCAGGAATCCAGTTCTCCAGCATAATGTTGACTGTGTTCACTGAGACTCATCCATTGGCTCCGCTCTGGTAAATTTAGGTAACAGGACAGTTTGTCTAAACACACTGTTCCACTGTTGACAGAGTCCTCCTCCTGGTGAGTGCAATAGCTTCATGCAGTGTCTTATTAAAACAACACAGACTCTGGAGACAGCTCATCTGGTCTGATGTTTGCGAGACGCTCATATGCACGGACATCCTCTAAATCTCCACTGCACTAAACTGTCACCTTCTTTTGTGTTCTGCAGGTTTACATAAAGCAAATAAGCAACCGGCTCCGTACCTGATACATGGTGCCAAGATCATCAATGGAGCCTTCAGAGCTTGGACTAAAAAACAGGTGGGTGCACACCCCAATGAGTTTCTAGTGTCAGTGGTCCATCTGTTATGTTAAAGGTAAAAAGGGTGTTTGTCGTTCTCCCGACAGGCTCTCCTGGAACACGAGGATGAGCTTCCAGAGAACATGAAACCTTCACAGCTCATCAAGGATCTTGCCAAAGAGATCAGACTGTCTGAGGTATTTTGATCAGCCAATCTTCAGGATCCTGTTCAAACATTTGGAAAAATGCATCTTGGGCAACTGGCTCACTAGTAGACATCTGAGGCACAAGGTCTCTAACGTGTCCAGCAAACCACTTGTGTTCCCATTTCAGGGAGTCGTCATAACCCATCAGTGTTTAGGGGCGGCATGACGGGTTAGTGGGTAGAGCAGTCATCTTCAAACCCAAGGGTGAGCGAGTTCGATTCCCAGTCCCACCAGGTTACATGGGGAGGTGTCCTTGGAAAAGACACCGATACCCCGTACTAGCGCAGACACAGCTGTACAAACAACCATTTCCCCAAGGAGATCAATAACGTATTCATTATTATTATTATTTACATTAATAAACGTTGCTAAATGTGCCAATCAAATCAGACAACCAGTGTAAACGACTTCAGAGACCACAAATGATCTGCTGAACACTTTGGAGAGACGTGTACATGATGTGCCTTGACTGTCTCTGGATCACACAACTGTCTTTTAAACACGGCGCTTCTCAGGTTTGCTGATGCCTCACTTTCACTTTCATTCGCCACATTCTACTTCCAGACTGCAACAAAAGCCATTAAGAGCGAGCCCAGCATCAAGGTGCCAGTGGAGGAGGCGCCATCCACCCACTCCGAGCCGGAGGAGCCAGTTTCCCCGGCTCATGTCCCTTCACCCAGCAGGGAGAAGTCCAGGAAGAGGGCTTCCAAACCTCCCAAAACGCCCAAGCCCCCCAAACCTCCAAAGATGCCCAAGGCCCCCAAGCCCCCAAAGGTGCCTAAGGTCAAGGAAGGAGGAAAGAAGAAAGCGAAGAAGGTGAAAGAGTCATCGCCGCCTCCCAGACCCTCTAGCTTTGCTGCTCTCGAGTCCCATGCAAAGGACATTTTGAGTAAAATGGACCAATCAAAAAAGACAAAGGTGAGCGGTGATAATGTTACTGTAATATCAGCGACTATTTTAGCCTTAGCTTCCAGCCAATCAACCTAGAGTGACATGTTCAAATGTTTCCAGGCTGTTAAGAACGTCCTGAGTATGTCGGAGAAGGAGGCGTCCAAGCAGAACAGCGTGGACAAGTTTGAAATCCGAGAGCAGAATAAGAATAAGACTGAAGCTAAATGGAAATACAAGGTAAGATCGTTGCAGGGAGCTGAAACTCATGACTGCCTGTTACAGGTCGGTGTGAACGGCAACACCATGTGCTATGAGTTAAAAAAAACAGAGGGAAGCATCCAACCTAATGGAGTTACTCCACCACATTCCTCCCATTTACATACGTCGTCCTTTTTGCTGAACAACAGCTTTAGCAGAACAAAAGTGTTCAGTCATTTTTTTTCCTGAACGGAAGACATTAGAGGGCTTTAGTTTCATGGAAAGTCGATGCCAAACTGCTGAGGAATGTTCGCCGTCCCCTCCAAGGATCTCCGTTCGGCCGCTCCTCCACATTGTGCAAAACATTTGCAGATGCAGCAGAGACCCTGTCAGATGTTAACCAAGGTCACTGGAGCCCACATCCCCACTCGCAATCACCGTCCGTTCGTGTGAAAGGCCAGAGTGTGTCGAGCACTTGGGCCTGTGCTGCTCGTTAGTGTCATTAAAAACAACAAATAAAAACATATATATAATAACTGTTGGTTTCAGGTTTCTGTGGCGTCACATGCCTTTAATTTAGCAAACTGAACTGCTTAAGGGGGAATATTTGAAAATCTGCATGCTTAGATTTCAGTTAATTGCGGTGTCTGCTCAGCGGTGACGGTCGTGGCAGCCGCTCTGCATTCCTGTGCGCAGATTTGATTCGGTTTAGATTGGTTCTGTAAATATCATAAGTGAATATGATCTGTAGCTGTTACCATTGGGATGATTCGGACCCTTTTAACACTGAAGTGTTTTAGTTTCTTGAAACGACTCCCTTCTGTTTCTACTGAACAGTGAGTTCACTGTGTTAAAAGCAATAAACGAGTCTAACTCATTTAACGTACCAGCACCCAGTTTGCCTGGATTTATTTTAAATGTGCTGAGCCGCTTCGGAGCGAAGATTTCATTATTCATTATCTCAGATTTACTCGATCAGAAATTGATGCTATTATTTAAATGCAGACACTTTAAGTTGATTAGACAGAAAAGCATAGCAGGCCACGGAGATCATACCAGACACGACACTGCTAGGACCAGTGACCACAGCTCCAAGGCCGAGGACACCTGTAGAAAGATAAGGAGAGGAGCTCGGTGTGTCAGGAAAGTCTTCATGGTCTATTTCCACCACACTGTCTGCCTCCAGAACGTTTACTGGGAGCTGGTTCCACAGGAGAGGAGCTTGACAACCAAAGGCTCTGCCTCCCAGTCTACATTTAGAAGCTCTAGGAACCATATTGAATCCATTTGGTCCAATATCATTTGCAACGTCCAGGAGAACTGTAGGGTCATTTTAGTTTATTCCCAATCATGTGTTTGGTTTACTGGAGCTCTAAAAATGTGGAAACACAAGGATCATCTGAGTAATTTCTAATTCTCGTTTTTATTTATTTTACTCTAGTTGTTTTTTTCCCACCACTTAGCATTTTATTTTGGTGGGGGGGGGGGGTGAATAGCTGCCACGTTTTGATCTGGTATCTAGTTCTTATAATACATATGTGATTATTGTGCAATGTAACTTCCACTCCCAGAAACCTCTCTCAACACTTTATGGCACCGTGTCACACACAACTACCGCCGACAGATTTTAAAATGAGAAAGCATCACTGTTGTCTGTGCTAACAGAAGGTTTCTAACAGCCGGCCTTTTAAAGCGACAAACTCTCGTTAGCCATCAGAATACAGCGCTACCTTCTCCTGATGTTCCTCTCCATGTCTCTGTTTAAATGTTTCTGAAGGTTGGGAAGGCGATCACACAAGCCTAGGGTTGGGGGTTCAACCACCGCTTCTACCATCCACTCGTAACCATAATAACAATAGTGTTTTATTTAACAGTGTGACATTATTTCCCTTTTCACTTCACAGAACAGTAAACCGGATTCCCTGCTGAAAATGGAGGAGGAGTGCAAGTTTGACAGAACCCCGCTTTCAGGCAATAAAGACAGATTCAGCTTTACTATGTCCCACAAGAAAACGCTTGGGTATGTACGGGATATAAATGTTTCATAAAGCCTTTCAGGAAGCGAGCATGTTAACCTTCTCATGTGCTCTATAATGGTGATTAGAGAACTGCGTAGCCATCGGCACCGTATGCATTCGAGCTAATTCAAGGACTTCTCTCCGGCTGAGCCTCGGCTCACCCCTTTATTGTCCTGCGGTTTCCCCTCCAGCTCCAAGATGTTGAAACCTCAGACCAACTCAAGTGTTTTTGGATCATTACAAAACCTAAAGGAGGACAAAAGCAAGCCAGTGAGAGACGAGTACGAGTACGTCTCCGATGAGGGGGAGCTGAAGATTGACGAGTTCCCCATCAGGCGGAAAAAGAACACAGTGAAGAGAGATCTTTCCTGTGAGTGCTTTGTTTTGATATCTTTTTAATCTAGATACTTGCTGTAGTACTTTCACGATTGTACTCTTACTTATTCATAGAGTAATTTATTAAAGGCATAGTGTGATTCATGTGTAACTTCTTCTGTTGCTTCCCTCCACTGAATATTCCTGCGTGTGTTTGACCAACTCTCACTCAGTAGGATGAGCAATGCTTACCTCTATGTGAGATTATGAATGATTGTAAAATGGGAAGTTTTAAAGGTACGTTTGCACGACTGCTCAGTGATGGATGCTGTCGTTGGTGTTTTCCAGTTCTGTCGGACATCAGAGAATCCATCCAGCCAGCCAAAAAAACGAAGTTCCAACCAATGGTCACCAAGGTAGGAAATATATCACATGATACTTTTGACTAGTGCCTCTCCACCAACTGAGTTATTCTGTGCTGTATACGTTATGACGTGTTGGACACAGACGGCTCCGCCCCCTTACAGTCTGGCACCAGCGCTGCACCTTTACGGCTCAGACCAACGAGGAAAATGCATTGTGTTCTCTCTGGGCTGTGGACCACCACACTCTGATGAGAGAAATAGCTGTGGCGTGAACAGAGGAAGGGGAAGAAACAGACTAATACCAGATGCTGTATATGACTAATGAGAGTTTACTGGAAACCATATCATAACCTTGATCTGATGTTTCACTGAGCTTTAAATCAATTCCCAATGATTATTCAGCCAGGTCTAGGGCCGAAGTACGAAATGGGTATTTAGGGGATCTAGATCCTCAGAGGCTGCTAGAGTATACACACTAAAATAACAATTAGACTGGTTCCTGATCAGGGAGAGAATCAGCAACCAGCAGTGTTGTTCGCTGATGACGGGCTTCTGTCTGTCTCCAGCTAGTCCACACTGGATTTAGATTCATTTAATGTCATAAAATATTTTTTCCTTTCGAACAGAAGGACGTATCTAAGTGTCTTCTGGTTCTGTATCTAAAAGTAGAGGTGGATTATTCTGGTCCTTCCAGGTCACTGAGTAAAGACAGCGAAACTGAAGGAGAGAAATGAAAAGCTAATATCAAATCAATCAGTTGGTTCCAACCTCGAAGCATTAACGCACTCCCCGCTTGTTTTCGTCAGAGCGTGGACTCCTCGGACGAAGAGACTCTGCACATAGACACCGAGGTCAAGCCTGAGGCCAAAAGCCGCAACTCCAAGGTGAAGAAAAAGAGCAGCAACTCGGCGGGGATCCTCGACCTGCTGCAAGCGAGCAAGCAAGTGGGTGGGATTGACTACAGCGCAAACAGGTAGAGCGAAGCCCCCCGGCCCCCCAATGTTGTTACTCTCTGCTTCTTTACTCCATTACCAGAAACACCAGTTCAGCCTTCACATCCACACACGCTTGGGTTACAGCATTACTCTCCTAATGGCTCCCGCTGGACCTGTTCTCCTCTCGCTAAATGAATTTTGGGTCTTACGCTTCTTAATGGGGCGACCTGCTGACAAACGAATGGCCCCGCTCAGCGTCGGCGTAATTGGATGAAAAAGCTGAGTTTGAGGATTTAGCTTCAAGCTGAAAAAGCAACCAGCAAAGCAAAGCGGCCATTTACGCAGAGTCTGTCAACAGTTTGCGTTAAGTCAACGTTTGTCTCCGCCCGGCGTTAAATCCATCAAACGCTGCGTGGCTCCGGGCTCTTCCCTTCCGCTGTTTGCTGTTTGGTTGGGCTCGTGATGGTCTATTTCCACCACACTGAAAGCTACAAATGAGCAACGACAGAAAAAAAGAAAGCATTTCTCAAATTGTCCTGGTGCTTTGAAGCGGGAGTTTTGTGAAAGCAGGAAATGAGGAGACCACGGATTATTATGGCAGTGTGTGATAGTCCCTTTGCTTGTTGTTGTAGCCCAGTACACAATAGCTTAATAGGTATGTGGAGGGATTTTCACAACTGCTTCTTAAAGCGAAATACACTTCACGTGACTCAAAGCAAGGAGATGCTCAGTAACACCACAGCCACCTCAGAGTCTTTGTGAATGATTCCTCTCAGGCCCTCTTCTCCTCTGTGTAATGGCTGTGTTGTTGTGTATTTCTTATTGACGTACTTACAGTCAGCCACCTGCGTCTCCCAGCACACAGGAGGCCATTCAGGGCATGCTGTCCATGGCCAACCTGTCGTCTTCAGACAGCTTGCAGCAGCCGTGGAGCAACACCCAGTCCAAGAACCACGGCCAGTCAAAGGGCAACTCGCACAGCACGCAGGTTGGCAAAAAGGCCGGGGGAGGAGGCGGCGGAGGAGGCAAGCGGCCCACCAAACGGCTCCCGAAGAAACCCAGGAAGAGCAGCAGCGTGGAAAGTCTGGATTACGACGACGAGCAGGATCACATGGATGCATGCTTCAAGGACTCGGACTACGGTAAGCACCGACTCGTTCCTGAGCAGAAGAATGGGGAAATGATTACCTGTCGCGCCTGGTTCTCGCTGCTGCTAACAGGTGCTGGTTAAAACCGATCGACGCCTGATGGATCAACATGTGGGGCTTCAATTCTAAATTGGGTCCACAACTTTTCATTAGGAGTGCATGATAGGGTTTGTGTTTATTCTTCGTGCATCCTTTCCAAATTTGCCCTTTTGTGTTGAGCCAATTTGTGAAGCTTTGCCTTTGTGATCCCCGTCCAAATGCAGCTGTTCGGGCCCTCCCAGCTTGTTAATAAGCCATTAACACGAGCTCTGAATTGTTATTTCACGTTCTTCTTGAACTCGTAATTAGCGTCTAATTAGTTGTTCGTAGCACGAATGTTCTCGCTCTGAAATCCTCCGGCCAGCGAGAAGCATTTCTCGTACACGTCCTTTTCTTCTTTTGTAAACAGGCCATTTTTTATCTTGATCATCCAATTATCAGATAATAAAACGTCTAGATTGGACTGGCTGGCCTGGGAGCAGGCAGAGCGGCGGGGGCAGTCAACAGCTGCCTCACAGCTGTCCTGGATGCTGGATATTACAACCCTCCACCACTGTAGATGCCTGGAAAACAGAAATGAATTCATTACTGTCATGAAGTCACACATGACAGTAATTTGCTAGTAATGTCTAGTTTTGACCATCCTGTTGCTGAAAGCCTAACGCGTATGTTGTGTTCGTAATCTGTTCCATCTCTTGATCTCAGTTTATCCCTCGCTGGAGTCTGAAGAGGATAATCCAGTTTTCAAATCTAGATCAAAAAAACGGAAAAGTAGTGATGACACTCCGTACAGCCCGACAGGTAAAGACTTAACGGCAGCACCTGTGCTATTCTTCTAAGTTTGCACTTCACAGTAAGTTCTAAACCTTTACGCCAATCCAACCACAGCCCGCGTAGGACCCTCAGTTCCCCGACACGAGCGGCCGTCGCGAGAAGGAGCCCGAGTGGCGTCCATAGAAACAGGACTGGCTGCGGCAGCGGCAAAGCTTTCTCACCAGGTTTGTAAACAGACACACGTTTTACACACCGACAACGTGCAGTATTCCTGTATCGCTCAACAGAAATGTGTGTCGATAGGAGGAGCAGCAGAAAACCAAGAAGAAGAAGAAAAGCACCAAAAAGAAGGCGATAGTAATCGAGGAGCCTCCAAAAATCTCTCAGGACAGTAGCTCGCCGGAGCACAATCTGGACTCCCAAGACGGCAGCCTGACAGACCACGAGTTCAACTCTGGAACTGTCAAGTCGCCCTCAGGGCCACAGCCCATGGCGCCAGGGGTGTTCCTCAGCCAGAGGCGACCGTCCATGTCCTCTCCCAACAACAGCACCAACTCCACTAGCACGAACAGCAGCAGCATGGCGAAGGGGGACCGCATGGGGTCAGCAGATGCCAAAGGTGAGTGTTCATCAAAGCAACGTTGAAAGAAAGACCGGTTGGCCTTCTGAGACTGATTGAATTCTGTTAGACACAGGTTAACAGCATCACATTTAATGCCCTTGTTTTGTGTTTCTTAGCCATGTTAAAGTAAGCCGTGTTGGTTTATTGTAATACGATTAGCTAGCTCGTGCTATCATTTAGCCTTTTTCAGTCTTCCACTTATCATGTACTTTAGTACATGATAAGTGAGAAATAGTTAAGTTAAGTGCTGAATAAAGGTTTCAG
>JAUMTR010000022.1:1012106-1025372 GCA_032270685.1 Microctenopoma stevenorrisi | reverse complement strand
GCATTAAAATACATTTTATAGAGGACAAACAATTAAAATCTAAATAAGTGTAGAAATAAACTAATCAGACAAGAAAATAAATAATCTAAAAAAATATATATTATTTTAAAAAAACAATTTGAAAACATAAAAAAAAGCATGTATAAAATATTACAGCTATTAAAATATGGCATATATATATATATATATATATATATATATACACACAGATATGTCTTATAAATATACAAACACATCTATAGCTGTCTCTCTCTCCTTCTCTCTCTCTCTCTCTCTCTCTCTCTCTGTATATATATATATATATATATATATATAAACATTATATATACAGGTGTTGTTATGGTTGTAATACTATTAGCATCAGTAGTAATTTTTGTGACATTAGCATGCATCATTTATTGAAGGGGCTGTGATTTCTTTGTAGATGACGTGGAAATAAATTACACTCAGCTGGCACTGGGAGTCTCCCAAGTACAATTACTCTGTTTACATGCAGTAGTAGGGGAGGGAAATTGCTTTTGAAAGCCCTCTTTTAGGTCATGGTTTTGTTGCTGCGAGTAAGCCCCATGTTTACCGGAGTATTTTAAGGAAACTCAAAGCCACGCCACGCATCAACAAGTGTCTTAAAAGGCTGCACAGAGGGCCGGTTTCTAGGCCAGCTGGAGCGAAATGCTCACCTAATCCTCTGAAGAGCGCCCTGTGGCGGGTCTGCGTGAGGCCTCGCTAACAAGGTGATGAAGTTACTGAAGCACACAGTCAACAAACAAACATTTCAAGCCGCTCGCTGCGTTTAATGGAGCCACTTCTCCCAACAACGGCACACACTCAGTGGCGGCGCATCTACCAGCACGCGTCCCAAGCGGCTGCGCGCTCATCTGTGTGTAATTATTCATCACTCGAGATGGGAATTCAAATGACGTTCTGTGCCGGCGAGGCAGCGTTTACCCTCCTCTCAAACAAGTGGGGTTTATTTTCGAACCTCTGCTTTTTCTCCGTGGCCAGATTGCCCGGAGAGATTGGCTTTCTCCGGGGCTGTGTAACAGATACCATCTAAATCATTAGGGCTCATTCACTGCCATGTGCCACTCTGCGGCTCGGGTTCCTGCGACCCTGAGGTCAAGCGGCTGAGAGCTCCCTGACCCCCAGCACTTCCTCCCAATATTAACGGGGTAGTTATGTAGTCAAAAGCCCTGATATAAAACATTGGTTCATTTAGATAATAGCCAATCAGGCGGCGAGGAGAGCAGCGATCTCCACAGGATGGCTGGGCCTTTATGTGGCTTACTGAGGGCATAATGACGGCCAGCAGAGGAAGCGTAGGCCTCTCTGGCTGAAATTATGAAGCCGCATGCCTGCTGGCTGTAATGCTTTTCTGTGACCCTGCTAAGTTGGGTTCCAGGCTCTAGTATGAAGAAGAATGTTGCGTAGTTATCTTGCAGACACCGGGTTTTAATACTAGATGAAGGTGAAAGAAGCTTTAAAGTAACAGCGGTGGTGCTCCCGATCATCCGTGATATAACGTTCAAGTGATTCTTCAAGCAGTTATTTCGTTCTGTTTGATCTCTGAGCAGAAATGATCCAAACGGACAATTTACGACAACATGAAGCCATCAGTGAAGCGTCTTTTAATAGTTTTGATTGCGGTAACCACGTTGGAAGTCTTCACAGGTTTCCACAGTGTCAGTGGCCCTGATCCACAGCCGTTCACTTCAAGCTGCTCTATCAGGCCTTTGATCAGGAAAACATCCCCGTGTGTTTGTGGCACTGAAATGGAGCGCGACTGCAGCCATATTGCCCCCCCTCCTTTGTGCTTAGCTGTCTGTGTTTGGGGAGTTAGGGGACTCAGCTGAGAGAGTGGAGACAGGTTAGTAGGTTTATGTCGTCTTAGCAGGGAGTCTGGAAAAAGCAGATGAAGTAGAGCTGCAGGAAAATATGTTGAATTTATGCAGGTGTATAAAAAACACCCCCACCCACAGCTAAATGTGAGGTTTTTATTAACTTGACTCTCAGAAATGTGCAAGCTTTGTCCAGATTTCTTCCACATGCGTCTCCTAAATAAGATTCAGGATTTACTCATGTAAAGATTCAAAAACGTCGACTCGTTTACCGCTTCATAACTACAGCGCACGCTGACGTACCGTGAGCATGTGAACACATCGGTTTGCGTTGTTCTCCCGGAAAGCAGCTGCCGCCTGTGACAGGTAACGAGGTTAATACGAGGTGTGAGGCAAAGCCAGCGCAGTGTTCGGTGCGCCAGAGAGCTGGAATGAGCCAAACAAGGCTGAAGAAGTCAGGAAGAACTCTCCTCAGTGATTGGACTGAACAGCTCCATGTGGTATCTGTGGCAGCAGGTCATTAAAACCAACCACGTGTTTCTCCCTGGAGCCCGCTCAACTCCACTGTGAGCTGTTAGAAAATGAAGATCCTCTAACATTAAGGAAATACTCATTTTAAATCAAACCATGATTCACTCAAGATTCAACAAACTTTATTAAACCCGGAGGGAAATTGCTTTTCCCTGTTCCAGCTGGTCCTGGTTGAGAATGGGAGAAAAGAACCGCAACCAGAAAATAAATATACCAACACATGAATAACACAAAAAATACGAAAAGATTCAGGATCAAAGAAAATCTAAAAATGGATGAAAGACGTCTGTAATAATGTGACAAGCAATAATGGCACTAATGAGCATGTTAGTAGTCGTGTTTGTGCCTGAACACGAGGCAAATGTCCTGTCTGCGGTTTCAAGCGAAGGGCTTCTCAGGTCAAATAGTAACAAGGCCTGTAAACTAGGTTGATATGGGGGAGGAAATGAAGACTGAGTCTGCAGTCTGTAACTTTTTCTAATAAAACATTTTTATACAAAAGATAGAAAGTCAACGCAGATACATTCGCTGCTAATGTCAAGATGCAAATGTGCTGGCAGAGAACCAGCCTAGAAATCCACACAGACCGTTGCCAAAGTCTTCCAGCGTTAGGCTACATGTTGACGTAGGTGGTCACCGCCGAGCATTTAACACCTGCGCCTGACGTGAGCTCATGCAGCAGCAGCTTCCAGGAACCTGCACACAACAGACTCTCCAGCACAGCTTCCTTAGGTAACGCTCTGTCTTACCGCTGTCAGACACCCCCGAGCCTAAGCTTGAATGCATTTCAACGACAGCCACATTCTGCTCGACCTCAGCGAGTAAATAAACAGCCTGAAACCAGAGGATAATCATCACGGCCATTTTTGTCTTGTTGCACACACTGGATGACACACCGGCTCTGCACCCAGGCGGCCCTCCTCTATAAATACTCAGCAGCAATCAAACAAAATAAATGAACTGTCAGAGCGCAAGTGTTTACAAGCACTACAAAATTTTAAGTAATTATAAGTAAATTTGTTGCATTTCTGAGTAAGTGGTAGCAGATAGGCCTCTGACAGGGAGGCACTGGTGTGTGACGGGCTGATTTAGAGCGGCGAAGCTTCCTGGCTCTGTGTAAAAAAAAAAAACAACATCCCACACTGACCACATGTCAACGAGGAGGAACGCTAAAGACATCTGCGGGGCCATTACGCGCACTTAGCCGCACATGAAGGACCACTTGGCCGCTGTGTCACTCCTGCTGAGCTTCCTCTAAACGCTGCTTTGTTTGTCTGTTAGTTATCTCTCTTTGTGTGTTTTGGTGGTTTTCGACATCGTCAAACCTCCTCCTCTGCCCTCGTCGCGGCTGACCCCTTTTTGAATTCCTCAACAGTTGTTTACGGAAACGAGCAAATTTCTTACTGACACGAAAAAAATAAAACGCGTAATGGAAAATTGATAAGCAAAACATTATCCCATGCTCATTTGGAAAGGCCTGGAGAGAGCGTGGAGAGCGTTGGGGTGACTCAGGACTGTTCACCACATTACCGTATTTGTGCACCATATGACATGATTTATAGACAATCATGCGATAATTGACCTCATTCATGTGGCTTACTGAGGAGGACTTTCAGAGCCCGCCTGGCTGATTACAGAGCGAGCTGCGCTGCTAAAACAATGTGTGCTGCAGAGGGACTTTTTTTATAATCAATGGCTATTTTGGGTGTTTGAATCTTTCATTTTAAAACAACAGTGTCTCTGTTTGCTGGAAACTGTTTATGCGAGCCGTAAACAAAAGGCCAAAAGGAGCGGAGCAGTGAACGCATCGCGATGATGCGACGGCTGTGCTACCTGCACAAAGCTCAGCTGTTTAACTTAGGAGTGTGAAGGTGGGACTTTCCAACAGCCATGTGGTGGCAACCTCCTCCCTCTGCTCACCCCCCTCCCCCTCTCTTTTTAGACTTGCTCAATGGGACAATGAGCAAATGACAGATAAGGAATGATTTGCTAAAAGAAAGGCCTAAAGATAAACAAACCATTACAGCTGTGCCACAGGAGACCTGGGTTAGCGCTTCCAATTCAGGTGAATTGCAGACAAATTTCCCCTGGCTGGCACACTCACAGCTGTAATAATACAGAGGGGGCTGCCGGGTGGCTGCGCCGCAGACTGGCCTGCACAGTGTCCACGCAGGGCCGGAGTCCGCCAGCAACACCTCCCACAGCACAGAGGGAAAATAGGGCACGTCGTTGTGTTCTGCATGGTTCACAAATGTAAAGAACGTGTTTGCCCATATGTTTCATACAGATTTTCATACCTGTGTGCGTGTGTGTGGGACAAACCCAGACAGAAAGACAAAGCGGGGCGGATTGGTCCGTGTTTTCTTTACCAGGAGGGCCGTGTTTATTTTCTGTTTCTTCGGTTTCAAAGTTCGGGCACCGAACTCCAGAGGAAACATGAATGATTCAAATGAAAGTGCTTTGATTGAACACTGTTTTTCCAGCCTGTGGCACAAACACTTGTAGTTTTATCCTGTTATATCGTAATGACCTGTTGGGAACTGATGTGTTACAGGAAATAAACTTCAGCCCTGAGCCTGATTATGTAAAACGGATTTAATGGCGGTGGATGTTTACCACGGGTAACGTTTGAGGCTTTGAACACTGAACGGGGGGGAGGGGGGGATCCAGTAGCTCTCAGTTATGATTAAGCTGAATGTGAGCAGTATGCAGAGTGGGAGTTCTGCAGAGGCCGACACACATCCAGCAGCAGAGTAAGGACGCTCGCGCTCTGAATCCCGTCGACCAGCGAGCCCACGCGCCCTCGTACAGTTTGTGGACGTTTGAGGAGAGCTCGCTCAGATCGGCTCGAGTGTGAAGGGCAGAGCAATGACACGGTCCTGGGACACGCCTGATTGCAGGCATCTTGAAAAGATCTGGCCCGCTCAGCCTCACTGCAGGTCTCCTTTCAGTGGGCTGTCATTACCGCCGAGGTGAGCTCTCCCATGCCGACCCACACACACACACACACACACACAGATGCTGGAGGGGCACTGCAGCATGAATGAGCGCACTGAGGCCTGGGTCTGAGGCCTGATCAAGCCAGCGGCGGCCCGGAGTTGGTGTAAGGAAATCCTCTGGTGGGACCATCCGTGCGCATTGGACTGAGAAGGCCCCGGCTCTGGGACGCACAGCTGCGGGGGTGGAGCACACTGAGGCAGTATGTCAGCAGCTGCTAAACGCTGCCGCTTTAATCCTAATACAAATACGTTGGGAAAAGAGAGGCCTCATTTACCTGTTTCACAAATAGTCTGTGTAACGAGGATTAATTACCTGTGCACATGTTAATCATCAAAAAGCAAATAAAAGGCTGAAAAGCTCCAGAGTCGCCTGTTTATGGGCTCCCACCTTTCTCTGAGGGTGTGTGTGTGTGTGTGTGAGCGGCCTGACAGGTGTGCTGCTCCTCCGCCCTCTCTGGACCCACACATGGAGTCCGAGACTGTTGGTAAACAGTCTGTCTTTTCTCAGAAAGCAGCGCTGAGATCTGCAGGAGGAGGTCACATTGCTCCAACACAACCTCCTTTGGCACCGAGCCTTGGCTTGCATGCCTGAGTGAACTTAATTGCAGGTGGTGCTAGTGGCGCTGCTTTGGGTTTGCTATCTCTGGGCATACCTTCCCCTAATAACAACTCCGAGTGAAATCAAACCGTGTTTGCTCTCTGCAGCAATTAGCCTGAGACGTAAGGATTTCTACTTCAGCTTCTCCGGTTTCATTAGCCGCCGACTTTTCGTTAAATTTGTCTTTAATTTCAGACAGATTTGCTCCACTCATCCTGTTTCGGAGTAAATGTGATCAAGTGGAGCATGCACAGCAACACTGTGACGTGGAAAATTGGTTTCATTATTGGAATTATTTGCCATTTGGGCAAGAAGCTCCAGCGTAATCCCCCCGTTCTCGTTGTGAGGGAAGAAAATGAGCAAGTCAGCGTTGGCCTGGGGTTGAGTATGATGCATGCGTAGGCTCGGCTTTTGTCTCGCGTGAAGCTGTCCTTGGCTACTATCTCCCACGTTAGCGGCGCCGTTTGAACTGTGAGGTGCGTGTGTTAGCAGACGTGACCCGGCCAGGCGCGGAGCTTCGCTCTGGGTGTCAGGCAGAGCAAACCGCGGCTGTCAACAGCAATGCTTTATGGGGGTATTTCCTGCGCTGCTCTGACATGTACTGTCACCTCAGTGTGGTAGACACTTCCATCTGCCCGCGCTAACAGCCACTGCTGTCAGCACACACACAATGGCATACACATGTTTGTTTTACTCTCCTGCAAGGGCACACACACACACACACACACTATCACATAACTCCTGCTGCCTGCCAAGAAATGATCAGGATGCTCCGGATGAGACATATTTTAGTCGCTGACAGCCGGAGCGACCTGATGACTCAGACTCTGAGGTCTGAGACATTCGCTTCATATGTCACCATCATGTGCGACGTGTGTCTTTGTCTCGTTTTCACCGCAGCGATGTTGACAGACTGAAATGATCAGCTGCTCATGAGCTTGTTTGCACTAGAACATGGACGAGATAAAGATACAGCTGATCGGCTTCTTCCTGATTCTAGGACAAATGTTGAGTTTTGCATCATTACTCAATTCTGACGTTATATTCAATTCAATTCAATTTTATTTATATAGCGCCATTTTACAACAAAAGTTATCTCAAGGAACTTTACAGTGTGAGGTTAAAGACCTTACACAATATATCAATAGCCGAGTTATATATAGTATATATTATAGTTTTTTATTGAAATTTAAAAACACCCAATTAGCACAAATATGGCGAAGAGAAATTAAAAATGCATGACATGAAAGAGTTCGGGTCTTAAGAGGTTAAGTGCAAATAAAAATGCAAAACAGACGGAGAATCAGTTCCCAAACTGATGATTTGAAAATGATTATGTAAATGTTGGTCTGCTACCATCTACAGGTTTGTTTCACTAAAGTACGATGGTAACACGTTACATACATTCATCGTTAGTTTTATCATGTCTCAGCCTACACACTGTCTTTTTAAACATGAATAGCACCGAGCTGATCACACACACATCTCACTGCACAGCGTCACATCTCTCTTCAAAGGTCGTTGACCTCGCTGGAAAGAAATGTGTTATAATCAGTGAATCGATTAATATTTCGTGCTACTTTCAGTAAAGAGGCCAGTTGATGGTGCAGCCACAATAAACGGTCCGTTCTCTATACGCTGTGTAAACTTTATGCCGTATCTCAGCGAAGTGATACATCAGTCTGTGCATGTTATGATACACTCTATTCCACACGGCTGAAAGGAAAACGTCAAAGATCTGAATGTGTTGAGTAGAAAAAATCAACAAACACGAGAATAAGCGCTCTTAGAAGTGACTGCTCACAAGAGTCGCCTCCATCTTTGGAAAGATCCCCGTGGAGCCAAGCGTGAGGGAGCAGATGATTCATGCAGCCAGCGAGCGGCCCGTTGAGGTGAGCCCCCCACCCCCCACCCCCCCGGGAGCAGCGGGACGTGCTGTTTGTTGAGCGTGATGAATTAGCTGCATGCTTGAACCCAAAGGTTGGTAAATTAACAGTTAATTAGCAGTTGATAAATGACAGATTGACACAAGCACCCCCCACCCCACCCCCCCGCCTCTATCTCAGTGAGGCAAGTGTTTATGTGCTGGCAACAAGTGTCGGAGCAGACTGTTATGTCTGCATTTTGTCACACGAGCACGATTGCTCTCAGATGTGCCCCCACCCACCCCCCGGCCCTTCTACTACCACCCACCAACCTACCTACCTACCTCCTTTTTTTTCCAGTCCTGCCCTCATTCACCTCCGATCCATCCCAAAAGGCTTGGCTCTCCCTGTCGCTCTGCTCTCCCTCTCACGGCCTCTCTGGTTGTGCTTCCACTAAGAATGAGTCCACGTTCTGGATGGAAGTGATGGAAGCAATCATTTTAGGCCTAATGATGGAAGTTGGAAACAGGTTCTCTGTTCCTGGATGTGTGTGGAATAAGTGCAAAGGAGGAAATATTTAAGCGAGGGCAACAACGTGGGCTGGTTTTTAGAGAACAGAAGTTTATCTTTAAACCTTATCTTTAACAACAATGCCTTCAGCCGTGAGATTAAAAAGCTCGCCTGTCCCGCTCTGTTCTGATTGGACGGCTTTGGTCAGGGCTGAGCACCGGCAGCTCACCTGGCCTGGGAGGGTGAAAGCATCAGGACATGAAAAGCTCGACCCCTGTAAACTTATTCTTGTGTATTTTCTCTTTTACAAAGACTTTTTTTAACCTTTATTTGACCAGAAACAGAAATAATATTTGGTTATTAAGTGCAGTGTAAAATCTATTTCCTCCGCTGGCAGTTTCTCAACCGGAGGGTGGGAAGGTAACGTTCTAAATAAAAGCGAGTGGAATTACGCAATGAGACTGCATTTACTCACCATATGTGACCCTTCTACATAAATGGCTTCTGACGGAGTGGTTCTGAGGGGAGAAGACAGTTTTGTGAAATATATCCTGAACTGCTTTTCAGTCATTCGTGTTTCAACAGCAGCGGGGGAGGCAGAGGAAACAGCAGCATGTAGGGACATTCATTACTGCGAACCTGGCAGGAGAGGACAAATAATGGGTTTCAGTTCGCTGTGTGAGCACCAGAACCAAGTGTGTCCCACAGACAGGCTGGTGGTCCTGCAGGGCCGGGCCTATTTGCCGAAACACCTCAGCAGGACTTTGCGGTGACAAAAATCATCACAGGATATGAATTTGTGGGGAAGATTAAGAAAACAGTTGGCGGGAAATCGAAGCGACCACATCTGAACCCAACGAAGCTGGACTCATTTCAGCCTGGGTTCATTTTCAAAGAGCTTATCAGGGACACAGCATTCATCACTTCAGAATTAGAACCAGCGAGGAAGCAGTCAAACTGCTTTCTCAGTGAGCAGGGTGATCGCTGTCCTCATCCAGAGGCTCCGATGGATACCGGTCAGCCTACCTGACGACGGTAAGCTTACCAGAACACGGAGCCCGAGAAGCAAGCGGTCACCTCCCGTCTGTCGTCCATGTGTTTCTATCCCCTTTCTCATCGGAAACGGAACCGGTACCGTGCATGTCAGCTCGACTCTCTGGGTGCCACCGGGATCTAACGTTGGGAGCGCCGCTCTCATTATTTCACGGTTAGTTTGACACGCAGCTAATATTTTGATGGCGGGAGCTAAATGAGCGAGCTGAGGAGTATGAGGTAAAATATGCAAGTGGGAGGTCTGCTAGAAAGTGTGTGTGTGTGTGTGTGTGCATGTGTGTGTGTGAGTGGGGTGGGGGGGGGGTGGAAGAATCTGGAGTCTGCCAAACAGTTCCTGACAGAACACTGCCTCTCTTAGCCATTTCCTTCAAACAGCAATCAGGCCGAATCAAAGCAGCTGCTCTGTTCTTGAATACTCCAATTGGGCTAATCAACTCCGTTTAGCAGCTCCTCAGCTGGTGCAGCTGAGCCACGCTGCCTACTGAACACACACTCACACACACATATGAGCTGGGCACGGGGGGCTCAGGCCACCATTCAAAAGTCCAGTCAGGAATAATAACACTTATTCTATTAAAGCTGCTGGAGCGGCGCCAGCAGCTTTTACCAGTCATACACATGTTGAACGGTGCAAAGTCTCTGCTCACTTCACTCATGAGAAGAAAGATGGAGACCCAAAAGCAAACAGAGGGCCATGCAACGCTATTCTCCTGGATCTTTTACTCTGCAGCAGCTGTTGTGTCTATTGTATATGACAATTCCAGTCTAAACAACATGGCACTAATCCGCCCATTTCCATGCACTCACATGACAACAATTCAGGTTAATCTCCAACACTGAAAGCTACGGAGCAGCGAGCCAAACACATGTCTGGTGCCGGCTTTGGCTTTTCCACTCACGGATGCTCTGGTAAAGAAAACTATGATAATTGTTCCGACTCGTGTGGTTGACTTCAGCTCTGAGTCACTTTGTGACTTCAGCCCGCTGTGATCACCGTTACATAAATCCTAACATTTAACAACGCAGAGAGGAGGAAGTCAAAGCGCACCTAAAGTGTTTCAATGTGGTCTGGCTGTGTAGCCTTGGCCCTGGGAGAGACTTCCTCTGTGAAGTATTTAATGTTGGAAGCGTTCACTCTGCAAACATGGAGCACCTGGGACAACAGCAGCCGTTCCAGAGACGGCGTTAATCAGCGGCAATGCCGACTGGCAATCAGCAGCGCCCACAAGAATACAATTAGGGCGGCATGCTGCCTCTCTGCACAGTGCAGCTCAGGAAAACACACATGTCCAGAGAGGCTGTGAGAAAGAGAGAAAACTCCATTGACTGCTGAAAGGATTTTAAAGACATTTGCACAGAAACTGGATGAAAGAAGGGACAAAAACCCGAGCGGCTTTAAAAGCATTCTCTGCTCCACTACGGTCAATTATTCTCTACTGGTTCAGGCAGACAAAACATGTCCACGGGGGTTTGTTGGGTGTCAGTCAACAGTGCTTGAGAGGACTGGTTATGACGACCGGTAATGAGACAGATGACAGCTTCTCAGCGTCTCTCTTCAACAGCGGATTCGGTTTATTAAACTTAAACTTAATGTCGCTCAGTCACGACAACACATGCAACCACTGGGATTCACCAAGAGTGAAGATAAACGAGTCGAGCAGTCAGCCAGAGGAGGGAATGCATTTCAAATGAAACTGCAATCACCAGTACGTTCCGTTTCTACGAACACGATGACCTTATGTTACCAGTAAATGCATTCAACTCAGTGTAAACAAGTAGGGAAGAGGTTTTCTCACCGTGCGAGCGGGAGGGTTTGCACGAGTCGAGATGCTGCCGCATTCCCATTTGAAACCACTTAATTGACTGTTACTTTATGAAGAGAAATGAAGCGTAACGTGAGCTCATAACCAGCTCAAAGGGAGAGAGCGCCTCTCAGCACTCAGACTCCAGAGAAGAGGTGCTCACTGGCAGCGTGTGAGAGCGGTCAGTCGTGTCATTAAGATAATGCTCGTCCATAGTTTGGTCTAAACACGGAGTCTTTTATGGAATTATCCTAATTAGCGTGACCATTAGCCTTAATGGGGAGTAATGGGCAGTTAGATGTTATTCAGTAAAACAACACGCCAGAGGCTGGAGGTGTTTCATTACAGCTCTATATTAAGCTCATTTTTGGAAGGGTAGAGAACGTTTCCAGATCACGGGCGCTAATTCAGTTTCCACGTCTAGCTGAGCGGGGACCACCCACCAGGAAAATACCAGAAACTCTGCATATATGTGCGGCTAATAACCAGGCTGCAATGACAGCTTCACTCAGCTCGAGCTGACGGGACAGACTGGATCCACAAACCTCCGAGTAATCTTCAGCGCCTCACGTTTTCAGCTCTGCCCGAGCACAAAGCTTCCGTTTCCAACTGTGGTTATGTGATTTGATGATTTGGGGAAATTACAAAAGAGGGTCTGTTTGTAACCATAGAGCACCTTCAGGGAGACGCCGAGGCTGTTTTCACGTTTTCACAGTGCACCACATGGCTCTGCAGGGGAAAAACACACAATTACATTTCAAGACGCACAGAAGGTTCTTTTAAATCTTAGTGACAAAGGGCAAAGTTGTATAATTAAGCCTGGGAACACAATAACCTCTGGCACTGCTCCCATGGCGGGGGGGGGGGACTCCTCTTTTTTCTAATGTTGATTCTCCAGAACAGTTGTAATTGCTGTGTTTGTGCTGCGCTCCCCGTGGAATGCCACAAGAAATGTTTTGCTAAAATCACAAATAGGCAAGAAAAAAAAAATCCCATTATGAGACGACTCAACCGCCGCTGGATGAAGTGTGGGCTCCTTTTGAAATGATTTCCAGATCAGGCAGTAATCACCGTTTCCAGGGGAATTCCTTCCTTCACACCAGAGCTTCTGTAAACAGAGCCAGTAACGAGTTAATTGCTTTACAGCATGAATGCTAACCAGCTATGTAGCGGAGGTGACCTGCTGAGGTGTGAAGCGTGGACGCGGTGTCTTCGCGTGAAGGTGTCTCACAGATTTATGACACGAAACGGGTTTCAACTCGACGTTTGAAGTTCGCCACGCGCCACTTGCTGCACACAAGCAGCATCGTTCGTTATGAATCACATGCAGTGAATAGGACTCTTCCACAGGACTTTCCCATCAGTGATAGATGGAGATGTAACCACTGAGGCCTGAAAACATCAGGTCTCTCCATCACCACTGAAGTGTGTTTTGTTATTTGTACTCACAGGTTCATCTGCTTCATTTCAGATTATCACCACAAAAACACGATCACAGGGTCAAAAGAGGGAATCTAAGTGTCACATCAGAGTTTACTGGCAGTGATGTTAGATTATAAGACAGAACATGAAGCTGGTTACAGAATTAAAAATATGAATGGACCCTAAATGTGCATATTAAAAATACATCTCATTTATTATCACGTAAAACTTTAGGAACCGAACAGTTAAGAGAAGTGGTTTGGATTTGATGGCAGAGAAGAAACGATAAGATTCCCCCTGTTTGGTGGACAGTGGACAGTAGACAGAGGACGGTGGACAGAGGACAGTGGACAGTAGACAGAGGACGGTAGACAGTAGACAGAGGACGGTAGACAGTGGACAGAGGACAGGAGACAGTAGACAGAGGACGGTAGACAGTGGACGGTGGACAGAGGACAGTAGACAGTGGACAGAGGACAGGGGACAGTGGACTCATTCTTACTGAAGCAGTGGATCTCTGATACCATACCATACCAACTTTATTTATAAAGCACTTTAAAACAAACCAGAGAGAACCAAAGTGCTGTACAGAAGATAAAATAGCATAAGGCAATTAGACAATTAGAATGAGATATAAAACCAGTTCGTAAA
>JAUMTR010000022.1:963518-1006783 GCA_032270685.1 Microctenopoma stevenorrisi | reverse complement strand
AGATATATTCAATTCATTTTGGGTACGTCTTTTTCAAGCAACTTCCTATAAAATGGTCTAGGGTTCAAGAGGTTAAGTACTTGCAAGTACACTATTTTAATAAAAAAATACACTTGTATATTTATCTTTAGATAATTGCAAATGTTCGGCTCAAAGACAGAAAATGACCAAAGTACAGTGGGATTTTTGTCCATTATTAGTCTGACCACAGTCCTGGGTCAAAAGAGGTGGAAGATGAGACTGCGGTGTACCAGCAGCTCTGCAGCCACTGCGAGTCGTTGCCTTCACCATGTGTACCAGCCACAGGCCTTTGCCCTCCTACCTCTGTTTCAACTCGCAGCTCAGTTTACCAGGGGGAATTCCTCCACGTTTATTTTGCTGGATGAGTTCGCCAAAAGCAACTCTGCTGCTCAAGAAACCATGGGAGCGCACAGAGAAACACTGTTGCACGGAACATGAAAATTCCTTTCATCAGGTCCAGAGGTGGTGATTATACAGGATACCTCAGAAACTCCCCGTAACTATTTAGTACATATGTGATGAACCAGGTTCTGAACAATGCCGCGCAGAGCCATGCATGAAAAATGAAACGTGTTGGTTCAGGTAAACATTTAAAACACTTTATTAATGAACTGTGTTGAATCGACTTAACTTTCCGTGTCATTTAACACTTTATGTTGTTGTAACTCAATGGAAATCGTGCAGTCTCCTCCTCCTTTAGGGTCAGGGTTAAAACTAGTGAAGTGGGTTGAATTTAAGCAATCGCAATCACCATTCAAAGACGTCTCTATAAGCAGAAACACAGAGGCTGTACCACGAGATACAAACCCCCCATCAGCACGACGAGTCAGAAAGCCAGGTGCAGAGGTGAGTCTCAAATGTTCTGGAAAGTTTTATGCACTAATGAGACCAAGATTAAGAAAAAGGCCCAAGCGTGGAGAAGAAAAAAAGATCTGCCGACAATTCAGACCACACAAGCTCATGTGTGAAGCATGGTGGAGGTAGCGTCATAGCTTGGTCCGGTCAGAGGCTCATGCAACAAAACTAATTCAGCGTCTTCAGTGTAAATTTAGTCAATTAAATTATTGAGAATTAAAATAAATGAAACATTTAGTTGTGAGTAAATATGTACCACTCATACGTTTGATAATCAAAGAGAAACTGCAGTGCAAAATAAAATGATGCCAGTCAGTGCACTAGACCTTCAGTTAGAACGGTTTGTAACATAGAAAACACCAGTAGAGTAGAGAAAGTAAAAGCATGTGGCTGTTTGATGGAACCACAATGAACCAGTGTTACTACGATTAGTATCCAACCATCAGTACAAAAATACTGATTAAATCACTTTAGCCTCAGTTACAAAAAAGAAGTTTACTTTAATATATAAGTATGTTTCCAAATATACTTTACTTAGTAAGTATACTTAATATACATCTAGTATACTTGCAAGTATACTATTTGAATACTTCTTGGTACTAAAGTACACTAAGAATATACTTATATACTATATATATATATATATATATATATATACATTTAATTCTATGAATGTACTAATGTACTTTCTAGTTTATTTGAGTACATTATACTTTTGTATAGCTAGCACAAACAATACATTTACACGTATACTTTTTGTATTTTATTCTCATTTAAAGGTCCATCCCCCTTCTTATGTATTCAACCATGTAGTATTTAAGTATTCACTACTACAAGTATAGATAAGTACAAGTATAAGACAAATCTACTCATACTTCTGTGCATGTGTGTCAGTATACGTCAAGTACTCCAAGTGAACACTATGAAGCAGTGTCAGAATCAGTGTGCTGCACATGCAGGGGATTTGCTTCTGGTCGTTTGTGGCTCTTCTAGGACAGAACCTGTATTAAGTTGTGTAGAAATCAAAGAAGAGGTGAACAAGACCCTCTTGGTGATGAGGGGGGTCACCTGGAATGTTTAAGGTGTAAGTGTGGTGTAGCCTGGCCAACGGGGATGATATGATTCAGACAGCTTCCAAAAATAGTGCATTTATTTACTGTGCTACCACAACCACCACATATTCACAAAACCAAAAAAGTTAAATATGCCCAACTCTACTCTTTATAACAGAAAACCTTCAAGGTGTCCATCTCTCCTCGCTGCCCTAAAAGCACTGTTTAAATAGTCTGTTCAATTTGGCTCAACCTCCTTCCAGGCGCGACCGCTTCCTTCGCAGGTAGGAACGATTTAACTGCTAAAACACACATTTTCTAATTATTACTTTACTCAGTATAAACTCACTACAACACTAAAACCCAGTTATCCTCACATAATGACAGCTAATTTCATAATCCCACCAATTACACAACTCAAACTGAATAGCAGAATGAATCTAACCCCCCCACCCCACACACACACACACACACACTTGGTCTACTCTCTGACTGATCACTTGTGATGTCACAGAATCTACAAAAGAGGAAGTAGTTCAGAGTTTAATCCTTTAGTCTCCTGAACACACGGTGAGTATGACCAGCTAAACTAAATAGAAACTCTAAACCACAAACATTTAACTCGTACAAAGCTAATTCAATGAACATCACATTTAAATAATACTTGTCTGTGATTTACTATGACGTAATAATATTACAAACCGATACTCAACACAAACAAACCCGGGACAGTCTGTGTTTGCACAGCTACAACTCTGACTGGAAAACAAGCTAAAGGTTTACCGAGAGAAGACTTCAACTAGACATAGAAAAGAAAACCAAAGGTGCGTCTAAAGAAGTCTCTACTCTGACTCTGCTGGCAGATCTCAGTCTGGCCACACGCCACACTGGTTGGACACAGCTCTTCTGTCACTAGCCAGGTTCAAAGTAGCACACGTTGAATTCGGCCCTCGCTGTCAGCTTAAGTGCATTGGAAGCCTCAATTATTGCTAAGTACTTGTAAACATTCAGAAACTGTGCGTCTATTGAAGATGTTTCGTGCCGTTTCCCATTCATTAACAGCTGGGGAGCAGCCAGGCAGATGGGTGCAGGAACAAGCCCAAGCCCTGCAGGTCCAGACGTTTTCTGAGGACTTAAGTGCACCACAGTGAGGGAGCACTCTCATCCTTAGGAATAGCAAAGATGCGATTAATTGCTAATCTACTTACTGGTTTTAAACTGTTCTGCTTTGGGACGGTTTGCCGAACAAATCTGGCGTTCCTGCTCTCACATACCGCACTGTGTCTGTAGACCGCGCTGGAAACAACTGGAGCATGCAGGAAGAGCTGAGGCTCAGCGAGGATATAAACGGGTAGAAACTGTTCCAAGTATCATATTATGATGAAAAGCTTGTAAAAGATGGGTTGAGGGGATATTAAAGCCTTACGGTTTGGCCAAAGTCAAGCAAGCTATTCTTTAATAGTAGCTTGAACGACAAGAACAACCCCATAAAACCCTGTGGCTTGCCATAATGAGCTTGCAGCAGATAGGTGTGAAGAAGAGCCAGAGTCGGGCAGGGTGGGGGGGCTGGAGCATGTAGCACCTCCTCTAAGTAGGACAACACATGGATTTGGGTCTGTTAAATGTCAACATGAGTAAAGTCATGTATCACTTTGTTTCCATGATTTCTACACAATTAAATCATTAAGTGTCATTAAAGGACTTGTGCAATAGCCTCTCTGGTGCTGGAGCTCTCTCCAGCACCAGAGAGGCTGGACCAGCTGCCTGCTGCAGCCTCCTCTGCACTGGAAATATCAAAGTTAATCTGCAGGTTGTGGCTGCATGAAGCCGCTTTAAAGCCACACACTCGCTTCCATTGTGGTCTGTGCCCGGTGAAAATCTGCACAATCACTGTGAAAGTATGAAGTTTTACTGTAAATGTTGTGACGGCCCAGTGGAGTTAAAGGGGGGGGGGTTAATGTTCTGCATCCACTTTGGCGAAAGACGTGAGCGCTGCCGAGCCAGGTCAACATTCTGGAAAATGAAAAGAGTCATTATGAGTGGAAACATTTGTACTTCACGCTGTAATTACAACATCCAGAGCGTAATGAGTCATTGAAACAGTATTAGCTTGTTAATGTGGAGGAAACAAAGGGGCCTGGAAGACAGCAGGCATGCGGAAAAACATCCAGAATTATCAAATTATGTTTGGATGTCGCTAAATGATACCTGCTCTTTATGGAAAAATGCTCGGGAGAGCCTTCGCTTAAGAGCTGTGTTCCATCCCAGCTCACTCTGACATTACAGACACTAACTGGAGCCATTACACACGGAGCCACACACTGCAGTGCTGGGCCTCATACTGCTCTAATGAATAGATGTGCAATAACTCCAACAGGCAGTTTTCAATTACATCCGATTGGAAACAAATGGCTTTTATTCCCGGGAATACCAGCACAGTATTATACATGGCCATGCAAATACTTTGTGTACTCGCTGCCTGGGTAACAAATTGCCATATCATGTGTTACAATTACCTCTCGAGTTTGGCCAGTCAATACATCTTCCCGATGAAGTGGGCTGAAAGCTATGAATTATGGCCATATTTCAGTCTAAAAGAAACAAACCACTAATTGCGACGTGGCCTCGCTGTAATTTCAACAGAGAGCCCAGAAAAGGCGCTCCAGCTTTGGGGAAATCATTTACTGCTGCTCCTGCTTTATTTTGGTTTCAAATAACAGACACTACTAATTTGGTGTGGGCCTGACCCCTGCGCCACCACCCTCCCTCGTCCCCCTCCCCTCATGCCCCGTGGGGAAAACTCCAATCAGCCTACATCTCCACCCGACCCCCCACCCCCACCCGCGCAACCCCTCCCCTGCTTCTTTTGCAGGCCCTGTCCGCTACTAGCGAGCTGAAATGTTTCTGCTAATTCCCATTTCCGTTATAATCACAAGCTTTCATGTGAGTGGCTGGCAGGGGCCGGTCGGGGGGGGTGGTAATTACTCCGGGGTCCCAGGCATTAACCCGACCAGGTGTCACTGGATGGCCTGTTTACCTCAGTGATTAATGAATGGACTTCCAGTCTCTCACTGCTCGTTTCTTCGGAGCGGAGCGTGCCACTGAGCGGCGACGGGTCTCGGAGGCCCCTCTGCTCACTGGGCCCAGTCTTCCGTTAGCAATGCTAAGCTAATTACAACAGGAGTTTGTGTAGGTGTGTCCTGAACGCGGCGAATCATGACGACGAAGAACTTGTTTGCTGTTGTGTAACGGCAGAGTCAAAGCTCGAAAGCCTCTTCGGGTTCAGCGTTATAAGCTGACTTTCATTAAAAGATTAACTTTTCATCGTTTCCTTTTTTCCCGGTTGTACAATAGACCTCACCTGGTGTTGAAACGGTAAATATGTTTGACCATCTCACGGGCTGTTATCCGCCCCGTGATGAAAGCGGGTGTGAAAGCAGAACGGCGTTGTCCCCTCTCGTCTGTCAGAGAGGATATGGAGGGAGCGGAGCGCGCGGGCTTTGTGTACACAGGTGATTACCTAATCAGCGTGTCCTCTCTGAGAGGGGCCAACGAAGGTTCACGTCACTCAGCCGTCACTACTGAACCTCCCAGAGCCAAATACAGCCCCGCCGCTATGATACTGACACACTAACACGTCAGGCTGGAGGAGAAAACCAACATGTTTTTTTTCGGGGGTGGAAGTAACAAATTAGGCTGCGTTCACTCTCATTACTGTGGCTGAGTGGGCTTTTGTCCAACACATTATCTTCTGCGATCATTTACATAAGTTAAAGTGAGCAAAGGCGTTACTTAGCACTCAAGTGTTTATAGTGGGATTCCCTGATGCATGAACACGTTAGCGTTTGAAGGCTGCAGAGCTCAACGTACTGTGCTTAGGTCACTCTAAACTTCGGTTCTTCTGAATTTGTTTTTGTCTCATCGTCACGGTTTCTTGATTACTATGCCCAGATGATTTCACGACTCTGGAAGCTTCTGATAGGTTAACTGACAACATCTGCGTTACCTGCCAACACACCTGTGGCTGTATTTTAAGGGACACGTGGCTTCTTTGTGGGACAAAATGGGAAAATCAAAAGAAGTCAGGAAAACGATTCTGGACCTTCACAAGTCTGGTTCATCGTTGGGTCCAATTTTTCCAGAAGGTGCTGCGTTATAAACACTATGGGAATGTTCAGTAGCGCTTAGGAAGGCGAAGGAGTCTGTGTCCCAGAGAAGAACTGCCAGACAGTGAGGAAGTGAAACGGTTTTTAGATCTACCACATGGTCAGACCACTCTCCGCTGATGCTGGATGCGGACAGCATTGTGATTCTTTTATACCTCAGCATCATTTCATCGTGGAGGCCTCCTTCTCGGTTCCACACTGGAGAAACATCCGTCTTCTCATCCGAGTTGACACCTCTCCCTCCGAGCTTTGCTCACTGAGACGTGCTAATAAAGCCACGCTGTTTGCTGTAATCGCTGCGTGTCACGACAGAACACATTCCTGCTCATGTCTTCGCTCTCAACTGGCGTGCCATGACATCAGCTCACCGCGAACATTAAGACAGGCCATTAACAAAGCTGATGAGTTACAAACTGCTGCTGCCATCATCCAAGAGCTCTTAATGGATTGCATTATGATTGTGTCAGCCAACACTCAGCCGACCTTTTTAAACGGCCGTACACTTCCAGCAGCTGTTTTTTCCACGGTGTCTGTCAAAACAACACGGCTGAGTCAGGCGGAGGTCGGCGTTAGGATGGAGAAGTGGGGGGATAAATTGTTGTGACTACCACAGGTGGGGACATGGAAGGAGAGGCGTGACGAGACGAGCTGTCACTGAGGAATGTTACAGTGTGGAGGAACGAATGCGCCGTTGGACTGGACGCTCAGACGAGATTAAAACAGTGTTGATGAAACAAAAACACGTCAGAATGACTGCGCTCGCTGGAGTGTTTTAACACCTGCGGCTCTCTGTGCTGTTTGCACGTTGCAGAGGGCAAACCAGAAGAGGAAGACTATCATAACACCTCCGTGAAAAATGACATTGTGTTCCTGATCACTGCAACACACACAATCGCAGTTAGAGAGGGATCAGAGGGCTGATTAGTGCGGAAGACAAAACACATTCTCTCCGTCGCTGAGTGTGCGTCGTTGCTGCGTGTGGTCTCCTGTTCACCCGTAGGTCGATGTTCATTACTAAAGGCCACTGGTATTAACAAAATGCTCCACTATGATTCGTGCTTTGATTAAATGAAGTAAAAAGTCTTAAACCGTGTGATAATCACCACACATTGAATTAGTTCCTTAGTGCATGTGCGTTATAAAAATAATTTTAGACTCGGTTGAGGGTTAGCTTTGTCTAAGATCTGATTCGGTAAAATCTAAAGTTTAAGTATAAGTGAATTTACACTTTTACTCCACTACATTTATTTTTAGTTGCTAGTTTTGCAGACTCTTGAAAAAAGAATCAGATTAAAAATGATGTGTTTTCTTTTTTAGGTCGTATTTTTCTTACTGTAGTACTTTTACTTTACTACTCTGATTACATTTTAAAGCTCATACTTGATACGTTTACCTGACTGAAGAACTTGAAGTGGCACTTGGACATATTTACGTGAGTATGGCCTTTCTGTTCTCGTCAGTCCCTCTGCTAAGTACAACTACTTCACCGTCCAGCCGAGCGGGTAGCTCAGTACATGCACATGCTACCACTGAAATGAACTTTTTATTTGAACACAGCGGATGTTTAATCCCGTCGTGTTCGAGCTGAAGATGTGAAAAATGTCTCCGCTGTATGACTTAAATGTCTAATTGAAAGTTCTGCTGAATGATGCCATGATCCCATTTTATTACATGGGAATGCTGCTTAGAAATGCTCCTTTCCTAACTCTTTGGGATTTTCCTTATTGAGGCGCAGTGTGCTGCACACAACAGTGTGAACTTCAGCTGCACCAGAGGGGGCTGTTATTCACGAGGGCCAACCTGAACCGTTCTGCCTGCAGTAACTAAAAAAGCACCGGAGCATTAAACACAAATCAGTGGTTATTAATTCTAGCATGACATAAGGAGGCGGATGCTTTCAGAGCTTTCGGAGCATGCAGAGCCCTGTGATTCAGCTGTCACTTTTTATTCAGATTTATAAACTACAGTTCAAATGTGGGCTACGAAAATATTTGATCTGTCCAAGTTCAAAACTTTCGCTGTATGTACACAACATGCCGCTTTTTGTGCGTCTGCCAGGCTGCCCACTCGCTCATTAATAGATCTCTTAGCTATAAGTACTAAGCCACCCTGAACGGCTAATGCTTGATACGTGCACAAACAAGCAGTGACTGGCTTCACTGTATCATCACTGACACTGAGCAAACAGGGTTTTTTTTTTAACTGCTGGCTGATGATTTCACGTACAGATCTACAGAAGAACACAATGGTTGAGTTCAGGAAGAACTGAGCGCCATCGTCTTATTGGTCCAGTTCTCTTTTAGTCGTCTCTGGTCCGGAGGCATAATGTATTTGACCCCATACACATGTTTTAAAGTCAGAAAATGCTTCACGTTGGTTCCATGCGACGAATTACCGCGAGGTTCGGCTTCTTTAGAAAAGCGACAGCCCCACACGAGAGGGAGGTTTCTCCACACCGAGGAGACAAGAAGTGCGAGGAAATGACCATTCCTATATACAAACACGCAACGAGAGCAATCTTCAGCTGCCATCCATCAGAGTCTTCCTTTGTAGGTGCAGGTAGTCTGGCAGCGGGGTCATCGGTCAGTGTGTCTGGTTTACACCTCTCTCCGCCTGTTCCTGACTGTGGGGGGGTCAGGGTATTGATCTGAGACTTGGATGGCAGCCCTTGACCTGTGCCTCCATTTAAAACCTATAAAGGAAGCCCTGCTCCAATCTAATGTTTTCCACTGAGGTGCCAGAGCCGGCGGTGGACACCTGCACTATGTCAATCTGTTTAGAGTGGGAGCCGAGGCTGATAGGGCCAGCTGGGCCCCTCTCTCATTAGATCCAACAGCGCTTACAATAACAGAGAGGGAGGCAACACAGAAACACATTAGATCCCGCCTTATTTATGGCGCTTGATGACAGGAGTAGAGCTCACAACCCAACTTGGACATTAGCTGGCTAAATTGATGCAAAGCACTTACGGAACCCATCCAGTGGTCTAGTGTCTAGTGCGAAGATGCTTGTCTGCTGTAAATATTAGGCTGGAAGAATATTTCAGCTTGTCAAAACAAAGCCCTGCAATTGCTTTTAACATCTTTAATGTTAGGATGATTGTTCACAACAGATTCTGGACTCGGTCCGCCTTACATCTGTTCAAACAGCTCCCTCCACAGTTCTACGGAAATGTGCAGCTGTAGGCGGCAGAGGTTGGACTGTAGCAGGAGTAAATGTGTTCTCCTGCGTGACGCAGCTTTGCAAACATCACTTACAAAGGGTGAGATTTGAGTGAGGTAACAGAGGAACGTTTTTCCTTCTTCCTCTTCGGAAGAGATTTGACCTGTTAACGTATTAAGTTGATTGTGGATCTTATGCGTCAGCCGTGAAAATAGTCTGATGACTGATCCTAATGATGAAGCTAATCACAGAGCTTCATATAAATCTTTCAGCTCATTATTAAATCACAGAGCTGGACATTTGCAGGGCTGGCTTCAAATTGAACTGGATGTACGATTTCCTGCCGCGAAGGATCCAGACATTAACTAAAAAATGCTTTACTCACTTATGAGATTTTTTCTACTCTGTCCTCCTTTGATTTCATTTTTATTTGTATAATAAGAAAAACAAAAAGCAGGCGTTCTGTGCCATGGCGGAGCTTTTAATAGAAGTCAATGGATCATTTTATTTCATTTTTTGGCCTAATACATTAGTGGTTTTGGTGATTTTTCATAATTTGAACAGGTGTTAAATAACTACGTACATTTAGTCATTTACGTTACTTCATTGGAGTAGAGTAGAGAGTATTTTTATTTTATGTTTCTTCTACCGTGCCACAATGCTGTATTTTTACTTCACTATGTTTATTTTACTGCTGTTACTTTGCAGATAAAGATTGTTATAAAATATAATTAGATAACAAAGACATTGCATTAACCACCTGTCAGGATGTACAGTGCAACATGTAAAGTCACCTCTACCATCTGCTGCTTTTTGTATTCGCTGCAGAGATCATTTACATTTATTCCTTTGAAAATGTTCCAGCTAACCTGGACTAGACTTCCGTAAAACACAGTCGAACTTAATGTTGTTTTATTAGATTGCTTTCTCTGTGAAGTACTTGAGTGAGGCAGCCTGTCTCTGCAGGTGCTGCCCACAGCACTCAGTTTGATGCCGACGTATGACTGAAGGAGGCTGGGATTCAGGCAACGATCCGGAGGCGACTGCTCTACCTGAGTATATGTGGAGGAAACTAGCATGACGCTCAAGATCACTCCCTTCTCCTTTGTCCAGCCTGGAATGATAAGAGAAATGCATCCAACACTTCTGAAGAACAATTATAAGACACACATGTCTAAAACATGATTCTTTTCATCCCAGATTAAATCTTTTTTGTTTTGGTGATAAGAGACTTTTGAGAATAGCAAAGGCTGCGTATGTCTCTTTCGCTGTGTGTGTGTGTGTGTGTGTGTGTGCAGCTAATTCTGTGGTGGTTTTCTGTCACATTTGCCTCTCACTGTTTCCACAGACATTAGCACAGTCAGACTTTGTGCTGGAGTTACGCTGCCAGCATAAATCTTCTCTTTAAAAGCAAAATAGGCGTCCCTGTAGACAGAGCCTGCGCTGCTGCTGCTGCTGCTGCTGCTGCTGGGGACATCAGCAGAGACGCAGCAGGCCGAGCAGCCTCGGGCACGGTTAGCACCCATCTGGCAGCGCGGATATTGACTGGCACATAGTTAAACAGTGATGCAGTTTGACAAATTTCAAACAGAGCTTATGAAAAGATAACATAAACACAACAGTCACTCCGGGCCCAGCTTCCACCTGTGTGTGTGTGTGTGTGTGTGTGTGTGTGTGTGTGTGTGTGTGTGTGTGTGCGTGCGTGTGAGTTAAGGGCCAGTGCTTATGAGCAGAGCTGTTCCATGCTCTTGGATTAGGGTCTTTGTAAAGTAAATCACTGTCAGATAAAGGCACAGTGTTTATATCGTACCATTCATGTTTTGATTGGTATGTTTAAGAAAGCCAGCTCCTTAATGCACACTGTCCTGGGCTCTAATGGGATGCACTGGCATATCGGTCTGTGCCCCCCAGTGTGTTAGCAGGTCGTGAATCTTTTTGCCAATTCAAGCACCATATTTTCCTCTTTGCACCGATGTGTCTGTGTGAGGCTCGGTGAGACAGTCTTGGCTGCTGCTGTGGGTAGAAGGGGAGGGACGGTGAATATTGTTGATTGAATTCCCGATCTCTGATTTGACTGTAGCAAAGCAACACTACAGATTAATATTGTAATCTGTCACTGGGCCTTGGGTGGCCTGGGAATGAAATACAGTTTTTATGTGAAGTGTCACAGGGCACTTTGAAGCTCTTGAAATGTGGTTTGTCAGAAGAAATTTCAGCATCATGAATTGATTTCTGTGGGAAAAACATTATTCTTCTACTGGAGCCACTTTAAAAGTACTAAATTAAAGTGCAGCCTACATTAACGCATGTGATGCTCTGCACCATTAGAGCTTCTCCTAATGCTCTCATATTTATTATACCACTAAACTCGATTTATTAGCAGAAAATACCCATTGCTGTTTAACACGACTTGAGTTAAACCTTTGTCTGTGTGTTTCTTATTTTACACCATTGGAGCTACAGCTGCATTGTCATAGCAATGAGTTCCAAACAAGGTTTACCCAGATCCTTCAGACTACTTTAGAAAATTAGTGTCACTCATTGCAATAGAAAACTGGGCTTGAATGCACTACTTGTAAGCTGAAGTTAATCATAATAAAACAGGATTTTGAATAAAATTCAGACAAACAAACGGCACTGTATTACTGTTAGACAAATATGTTGAAAAGTATTTTATCTATTATCATAGGCAGCACTTTTCTCATCAATGTTACAGGAATTGTGGTTTAACTCTAATCAACTTCATATTTTGTTTTAACTGAACTTATTTTCTCATGTTTAATTAACCCCAATTGTTGGTTTTCTATTTTACAATGAAACAACCACATGTAGCTTTTCAGTCTAAGTTCACATGATTCACATTTCCAGGTTTATTTCTAAGTTGAAAGAACTTGAAATGATTTATAGTGTTGCAGTCAGTCCTGTTTTAACAAACACAAAGAGACTGGTGCACAGTTTAAAGTGCATGATAGTGTTTTTCCTTCGGTAGCCAGTGTCAGTGGAGAGAGTTAGAGATCCATTATCATCAACATTCGTTTCAATTCAATTCATCTTTATTTGTATAGAGCTTAATCACAACGAAAGTCATTTCAGGGCACTTTACATAGCAGGTTTAGGACCTTGCAAAAATATAAGTGTATATATAAACAAAATAATGCAGAAAACCCAACAGTCCCACTTGAGCAACAGTGGAGAGGAAAAACTCCCTTTAGGAGGAAGAAACCTCCAGCAGAACCAGACTCAGGGTGGGCGGCCATCTGCCTCGACCGGTGAGGAAAGAGAAAAGAATAACAGGTAACAAAGGTCATAACAACAACAAGAAGCAGCAGACGAAGCCCTGGGCAGGTTGGTAGGACCAGCGTTCACAAGAGAAGACACAATGTTAACAACATGTAATGATGTCATGATAGGAGAGAGAGGGAGGAGAGGAGCTCAGAGTGTCAGGAAAGTCCCCCAGCAGAATAAACCTATAGCAGCATAACTAAGAGATGGTTCAGTCACCTGATCCACCTATAAGCCACTATAAGCTTTATCAAAACGGAAGGTTTTAAGTCTAATCTTAAAGCTAGCGAGGGTGTCTGCCTCCTGAACTTTAACTGGAAGGAGAGGAGCTTGATAGCTGAAGGCTCTGCCTCCCATTCTACATTTAGAAACTCTAGGAACCACAAGTAGACCAGCACTCTGAGAGCGAAGTGCTCTGCTGGGATAATAAGGTTCTATGAGCTCTTTAAGATATGTTGGAGCCTGATCGTTTAACGCCTTATATGTAAGGAGAAGGATTTTAAACTCTATTCTAGATTAACCAGGGGATGCTTTCATGAATAGACAGTGGGTCAGATTTCATTCTTTTAGTTTTGCTGAAACACTTACCCGTTCAATTTGTCATTTTGGGTTATTGTGCAAAAATGTGCAAATGTTGCCATTTCTAATAGAATTTACTGCAACGGTTGTAAAAAGCAAGTGTCTGTGTGTAACAACCAAGATCAGAATCTAAAGCAACTTAATGTCATTAATAATAAAATAGCTCTCAGTAGAGTATCTGTTGAAGATGTTGCAGCTTTTCTTCCGGGAGAGGAAGTCCTCCTGTTTAGTCCAACATTTTACATCCTTGTTAAAGAACACACATATCTCGCCACTAGTCATGGCTGTACAACAGTGATTATAACTGTCACCTCTTGTTACTGTCTCCAAGGCCCTCATAGAAATACTTACCGTTCCTGTGCCAGGGGTTTCTGATTGTTTTCACTGAAACCTTCTCTGGTGATTCCAAAGCCATGTGATGAACATCTGGGAGATTACTGTTACTGTGTGTGTGTGTGTGTGTGTGTGTGTGTCTTCCCGTCGACAAGCTCTGAAGACCTTCTGTTATTTTAATCCGTGCTGAATATTCCACCAGCCTGCAATCACACTAAATGAGAGAGGATTGGCCGTACAACAGAAGGCTGTGAAATTAAAAACAATTGCAGGAAACTGGGGAGTGTGATTGTGTCGTGCTTGTCTTGTTCCACTAAATATCCAGACATTTATCCTAAAAATGCTGAGACTTGCAGTCCTTTAAGATGTCATTTGAATGACTTTTTAATACATTTGATGCTTGATTGATTTGAAAGAGCCACAGCAGCATTATGCTATCTTCATCAGGTTTTTTTAACTTTGATATTAGTTTAATCGGGTTCAGAGTCACTCGTAATTGCAATAATAGGATGCAGCTGCAGTCAAGCTGTCAAAATATCATAAATAGGGAAACATTCTGTGTAATTCCTTGTTTGTAATAAGCGTAATGGGAATAATTTGTCCATTGACACACGTTTTCTCAACACAGTATTAATCATCACTGGGAAAAGCAGAATCAAAAGATGAATGTAGATCTGTGACAGCAAGCAATCTCTCCCTGCACATTTATTACAATGTGTAAAGTCACATGTTCAGTATGAAGTCAGTTATGAAACATCTTGTGTGTACATGCATATTATTACTGCTTTTTATTTATTTTCTGATTGTTGTTGTGGGAAGAGTCCAAGTGCAAAGTGGAGTTTCTGAGGTCGTCTCCACTGAGATCAATGTCCATCCCACACCTGTGTTACTTGGATTTTCTGTTTTGTTTTGTTGTAAGGCTAACGCCGCTAACGCCGCTAACGCTGCTAACACTGCTAACACTGCTAACATGAACTATGCAGTTCTTGGAACAGGGAAGTGGAGAGTTTGGCATTTTATGTCACTGTAACTATATGAAATATATACTAGACTCATATTCATATTTCAGTGCATGTATTAGATCTCTGGACCTATAGAGAGAGAAGACAGATTGAGAAATAAGTGTGATATGCCAAAGACTTTTTCTTTGATTGTTTTCCTTAAATTAAAATATTTCATTCTAACTGAAGACTCTTCCAGATGATATCACATGGAGGAAAATGTCTTTTTTTAGTCTGGATAATTCATTCGTAGGAGTTTTTCATTTCATCATCTGCAGGAGTTGTTGAAGTCTTAGATCTCTGTAGTATGAGAGCCACCAGAATAGAAACCTCCATACGCCAAGGCAGAGGAAAGTTTAAGACTGTACACACGCTCTCTGAACCAGAGTCCGTTAATTTTCCTAATGCGTGTGTAGAACCATGACTGATTCAGGCAGCACTTCTGTGGATCAAGTGGTGCTTCTTTAAAGTCCCTCTGCAGATCCACCTGTTTGTACTGAGCACACCAACCTCAACTACTGACACTTCAGATACTTTAATACTTTAATACTTTGGCCTTGTGAGTCAGCAGAAGAGTTATGCCGAACGATAAGAATGGTCTGAAGTGCAGCGGTACTCAATGTTTTCTTACAGTGTTTCTTCGCTGCTCAAATTAAGTTTCCACTTCTTGGGTTTCATCTGTTTCCATAATCTGTATCACTTAAGAGAAAGAGTGCCGCTGCTGGACTGCATTAGCCAGCAAAGAAATGCTAAAGACTTAAGCTCAGCTACATGGAAATAAGAAGCAAAATGTCTGAATGTGGAGCACACATCCACAGCGGTGAATGGTGGGGGGTGGGGGTGGGGGGCTCAGATGGCATAGAGGGCTCCAAAAAGGAACGACGAGTCCTTTGTGTGCACTGCAAGTCTTGAAGTTGTTTCCAAAGAGAGGTCGCTGCCTCGTCTCGTCTTCTCCAAAGCTCTAAAAAGTGGGATTGACTTTCAAGCTTATGAAAGGGAAGGTTTTTTGTGCTGTAATTGCTATATAATGAGGCTTTCACTGACCCCCTGCCACATGTTGGACGTGTTTTTTTATTTACTCATCCAGGGGAAGGTAATGTCTCCGTTAAAACAGATGGAAAAAATATGTCTCCCAGCCTCCTGCGGGAATTTGATTTCTCCCAACAGCTGTCTTGCTTTATACAAGCATGAAGTCAGGGAATCGCCTATCTCAAATCAATCATGCCGGCTGACGTTTCCTGCAAACTGTGCTCGAGGAGCTGGCTTGGTGGAGGAGCATCATCATCATCATCGTGCTGGAGGAGCAGAGGGGCTGATGTGCTCTTGTTTATGTCCTCTAATGCCTTTTCCCATTAGGTGCACGGCTGAGAGCTGTGATCTGAGCCACAGGAAATCAGCTGACACCTGCCGGAGGAAACTTTACTTTAATTCCATTAAGGGCTGAAAATGTCTTTGAGTGCATGTGGGATGTTGATGGAGCAGTTTGCTGCTATTAGATATTTTTTATATTAACTGTGAGAGACAGCAATGCCAAAATATTTTCACAAAAAACACATCTACTTGCTACTAACCAACCAGAAACCAAAACCAACCAAAGAAGACCTCGTAAAAGCACATTTCTCTGGTTGTTCCTGTGTTAGCAGTGCAGTGATTCGTGTTTTTTGGTGAATTGTAAAGTTAACTGGTATTTATAGCTCACTTTGAGTGTAGCATACACAGCAGTGTTTCTAATTTTTGTGCTTCCTATACAACAAACACGAGCAGGGGCAGATCTAGAATTATTGAAATGCTGCAGCCGCGTAATATTAGAAAACGTATAACACCACCTGTTAACATTTTAATGAATTTATATAAACAGCAAGAAAATCATAAAAGTAGAATTTGGGGCCCAGCAGCTTTCTGGGATTTTGTTGTAGAGATGTTTCTCAGTGGTCACTGAGGTCAAGTCCAAACATCCCATATCGTTGATATCATTCTGCTTTAATAATTTACCCTAAAAAAACATTATTCGCCAGAAATAATAACAGTCCTGTATTGTGATTAAGTAGATATTAGAAAAACATACTAAAGCTCAATGTTCCTCCGTTGTTTTGACGGATCAGTAGAAATGTGAATATATATATTTTTTAAACGTATTTTTCTCACTTTGAAATGGAGAGAATTACAAAAACGTATAATGCTGTGGTTGTAATGCTGAGTCCAGTGTAACATAGTAGGGTGATTCATAAGAAATGTAGAGGTAAGTAAAAAAACTGATCCTGATGATGACTGCCGTGCTAACTGTATTTAGAGGGTTATCACTTCAGCTTAATGCTAATTATTTTTGCAGGGCAGAAAAGACATAAATAAATGATAGTCTGGAAAAATAATCATCTCTCAGATGGTGATGGCAGCTAGAGTGTTAATTGAGGTCATTCTGAATCATAAAGCATGACTCTGAGTCTGAGTCCACACAGTATTTATTTACCCTGCAGCCCTGGATAAGTGCCCACTCACTGACACAAGTTGTTGTAGGGAGACAAACAGTGGGGACTTTATTCCACTGTCACTTCAAACTGCACATGTTGCTCTGCGGTTCACTTCATGTCCCCTCAAGAGCTCTGGGATTCTGGCCTCATAATGAATGGGAGTCACACTGTGCTATTTATAATGCTGCAGAGTCTGTGAACGCACCGTGTGTGTATGTGTGTGTGTGTGTGTGTGTGTGTGTGTGTGCGACTGCAGCCGATTGGCAGGATCATTACTTATTATGCAAACTGGAGAGTTACTTAAGAAATAATCATCAAGTTAATATTCTTATTTGCAGCTCATACTTCTGCCATGACTGCTGCATCGGTCAGGTGAAGAGTTATTGAACGATGTCTAGAGACGGAGCGGGCAGCTTGTCACTTCCTCTCCCTAAACTCTAGAGGAAACCAAAGATTTCTAGGACGACTATTTGAAAGGGGTTTTACAGTTTGTGAAAACATGACGGTGCAGTTCTTCTCTCTTAAACGAGTGTGTGTGTGTTTTTACCTTCACCTTAGACTGACTCATTAACTCCTCCCACTTTCTGAGCAAAGTATGCTTTTATTTTTTTTTACCTATTTTATTATTTTTAACTCGTGACTTCCATTTTTTTTGTGTCGACATGAGGTTTTCCTCATGATCATTTAGCCTTTTAAATATTTAAACCTCGTCTGAGTATATAATACATTAAAACGCAGCTGATTCCAGCAACAACAGTCATTAACAACCTCGTCTGAATTGTATTTCTGATCAAATTCATGCTGTAAAATCTGCTTCTCTTTCAAAAACATTGACATTTCTACGAACCAGTAGTGTGTGTTACCTAATGTCAGCGCTTGTGGTGAACCAACTCTCTTTGTTAAATCAAGTCGAAGTAATAGAAGCGTTCCTCATCTGTTTACTGTCTAAGCCTCTTGCTACGTTTCCATCTGAAGCTCACTAAGCAGAGACGGCATCCACCCTCCCCTCAATATCAATGTCTTTCACTTGAAATTATCCCTAAAAGAAAAGGCTTGATTAAAAAACTGGACCTTCATCTTGTCAGTGAAGGTCCAGGGAAAACAAAGAGAAGAATGGCAGAGCTAATGTGGGGCTGGGCCTGCGCGGCGTTGGGTTTCAGTCTAATTGGGATCATACGCCGCATGTGCGCTTTTGGCACATACGTTAGATTAATCAGAGACTCTTTAATCGTGGAGAATTTCTCCTGTGCATGGCTGGGCGGACGCTGGCCTCCCCACCCCCACGACCCCCACCTGGGCTCTGTCTAAGCACGGACCTTTTGACTCCATAAACACCCGCTCTCAAAAATTGGGGTCAAGCCGTCATTGCTCGCACCAGAGCGCCATCACGCCATCACAAAGGGTCCCCTTAATGATTAAATTGTGTGGAGCATGGATGTTCCGAATCTGCAGATTCCTGGTGGCTGACTCTTCCTCCTGATTGTAATTTATGTCGGAAGTCATTGCTGCTCCAACACTCGGCTCGTTCAAAGCCCGGGAGAGAGAGAGCGTGCACGTGGGCGAGGCCTGCTGCAGCTTTAATCTGCACAGTGAAGCGGACGCGACCCCACACGTTCACCTCTACTCGTTCTAAATATCCAACAGTAACAAATGCATTTTTGAAACGGGTTCATGTTTTTCTTTTTTATTGCTGCCACTTTTTTTCTGCCAACCTCGGCTCTGCTGTTTAGGAGAACCTGTCATTAATCTGCATATGATTAAGCCTTGACATCAATTTGACATTCTGAACAAGGACTGATTAGCCATTTGCTTGGATGGTGATGATGGTGGTGTGTGTGTGTGTGTGTGAGTGTGTGGTGGGGACGTCCACGTGGATCTGTAGGTGAAACTGAGAACTGTTATTCAAGACCACCAAGCAAAGGAAAGGTGCACTTAAGTTTTTTTTTCAGATAATTAGCAGAGATTTTAAGACTCTGGATTCCATCACTTATAAAGACCCACCTGTGGAAACGAATATAGGTGGTTTAAATGTAATGAACTGAGTTTCCATGTAGTAATTAAACAAAATATCTTGTTTTGTTTTTTTTCGGCAAAATGAAAATGACACAGTAAAAATGGGACATTGCTAAAATGAAGGCAGAGCCTGAGCAGTTTGAGGAAAATGAAGCAGACTCCCAGTGAAAAAACAAAAAATTTTAAGTATAATGTGTAATGTTGATGCTGGTGTAGACGTCTCAAACACTAAATTGTGTGTTTATAGCCTGAGCTGCAAAAGTCAGACCTCTAATTTCTGAATTGGAGACGAGTAGAGAACACTCGCCCTTTGAAGTTAAGGATCTCTTCATCTTGCTTTGTTCCTGTGTTTACATCGCTTTCTACGTTCAGACACAACCGCTGGCAGATTCTACACTCTACTCTAGGTAGAAGCTCAACCTTACGTTCCAATCAGCAGAGACAATAAAAGGATTTAACATTGTGTTAAACACACATGTGTTTACTGAAGGACACATCTTCCATATAAAATGTTATAATAATATATTATAGTATAATACATTTGCAATGTATTGAATATTCACTGGTTGAGCATCAGGAGCACTGCAGAAAATTGGTAGAATTATTATTAATTCCATTTAGCACTAATTTGCACATTATTGCATGAACGTGTCTTTCTGTCATAGACTACATATAATTAAAGTAGTTTAACTACATTGTGCAGCAGCTTGATGGTAGATAAAATATATTTTTATATTATTTTAAGTCATAAATATATTTCTGTTAATTTCTCAAACCACAAGCAGAGGTGGGACTGTGTCGTGTAGGTCTTTAGGATTATGTCTCGGGCAAATTACACAAAGTATCAGTTCATGTCTGGAAAAATATTTGACTGTATGAAATGTGAAAAACTAAACTTGAATATGTTAGTATTTATTGTTGCTATTTATTAAAGGTGTGGTTCCTCCGCCTGGACCTTTGTGGACGGCAGGTGTTTTTTTTTCACAGTGAATCATTATTTTATTTGATCTACTATATGACCTGTGAATAAGTCATTTTTTAAAAATGTTTAAACATCTTTTAGCAGCATTTTTTAGAATTACAGTAATTTCCTTGAACAGTGTTATTTTACAAAGAAGTTTGAACTGTTTTTCTACGTTGCTTTAGTTTCCTAAACTGAATTTTACCCTGAAGCTTCTTTGCCGTACTTCTAGTTTCTAATAGTAATTAGTAATAACCAGTAGTTAAACGCTTTGAACGGGGCTCCCCAACACTAATCCTGAGTCTAATACATATTAGATTATATTTTTTATTGTTGTTTATATATTATTTTTTCTGTTAAATACAGTATATATCAAACCTATGAAACTGCAGTAAATGCACATTTAATTATCAATAGTGGACTCATATCCTGATAATTATTAGGCCACACTTTAAATTAGATATTTGCTCTCATTGTTGCACTGTGGTGTGATTAATAGATTAAATTTGTTGCCACATCTGCTTTGTTCTTCACACTATCAAGTGAGCAGTGATGAGAAACGAATCAAACCTGACACACAGACTTATTGTCATGTGATTTACATAAACATTTGGTTTTAACATGTGCAGTAAAACGATTTCATCAGGAACAATTATAATTTTACAATTTAGGCCTTTATTTATTTAAACCGGAACTTTTCCAGTCATGTTTCATCAATAACAATAAAGCCTGATGAGACTTCATTCTGTGACACGAGTCTGACTCCAGTAAAGCTCAGGCTGCAGGCTGTAGTCCTCCGACCGGATCTGCGAGATCTGTGTTTTACTAATAGTCTTTTAGTCAGCGGGGTGTGTGTGTGTGTGTGTGTGTGTGTGTGTCCGTTTATTTCACACACACAAATAAAATTCTGCGCGTTAGACGCGGTATTACCGTGTCTGAGGGAGGAAGCGCGCACACGGCGCGGTGACGCCTCAACAGCAGGTTCCCGTGGAAACATTCCTGGATTGTACTCAGTTCAAATGTTTGTTTTTTCCTCCTCAACCTGAACGCAACACTAACGTTCTCACCTTTACCGTAATAAAGTAAAGCTGCATGTTTACGCGACAGAATACACTGTAAAAAATGTACGGTAAAATATATCAGATACATTCAGGAGCGTTTCTTATTCCAGTGTTGCATAGAAATACGAACTATAGACTTGAACGTGTCAAAAATAAAAATGCAGCTTCTGGACCACCAACTATTAGCTCATAGAATAAAGCAACGTGTTACAGAGAGCTGGTGAAAACGAGATCAACAGAAGCAAAGCTCTGGAAACCACAGACGTGGCCTAATGATTGCTCTAGCACCCATATAAATTTATAGAAAACTCTAAGCAAATAAACCTGATATGACCACATCTCATGGTGACGTCCAGGTTTGGTTTTCTCCACCTGCAGCATTATATTTAATATAATTTAAGAATCATTTGGGGAAAACATGTGCTCTGTTCTTCATTCCGTTTTTCATTAGCCGCCTTTACTTCCTTCCTTTTATCCAACAGCATCATGAACAGTAGTACCAACGTGTGCGTGAATCCACACATGGCACCTGGTGCCTCAGATCATAACATGTAGTCACTGAACCTAACTTTGTCATGGAGGCCCTGAAACATGTGAACGTGCCATCGTCACTTAACACACAATATTAATATCATAAGCCTGTCATTTGCAATAAAGAGAGAACAGTATTAGTGAAAATATATTTAATAATTAAACATAGTATAGTTACACAAAAAGGGACATAAAACAGAGGAGTGAGAGCGGATCCTTAGAATATAAAGGTTAGACCTACTGCAAAAGTTTGAGTTCCCTCCTTTACTGCGGCAAGTTCATCACGAGGGAACGAGCGGTAGGGCAACGACAAAAACACAAGGCCGCCGCAGGATGCTGCATCACACAGTTCTAGGTTTCTGCACGGAGCATCAGCAAACATCTCCTCTGTGCCATACTGGTGGTCTGGTCCCAGCCGAAAAAGCGTCACAGAGTTTGTGCGCGTGGAATCCAAGCATGTGCAGGCTGGGTCCCCATCATTCCTCCTGAGTGTTTTCTAAGTGAGAGCTGGAGCCTTCAGACTGTTGGTCGGTGTCAGCGGCAGATCGTTCCTGTTCGGACAGCTGCTCGCTGCTGGGGATGGAGTTCTTCTTTGGTCGGCCTTTTGGTTTAGTTGGCGACTCCAGGCCTCCTCCCTGCAACACCTGCAGGTTGAACAGGGGCGGAAATGATGTCAGCTCAAATCAGTGACCATCGCAACACGAAAGGAATATTAGATATATTATTCTGTATTGACTTATATTCTGTAAGGCCATAAACCTCACAAATGACTTCTGTTGTGAATAAAACTGAATTGAGTTGAATTGAACAAAAACCAAAGCAAAAAAAATTTCAGATAAAAATTTCAAACGCACCAGAAAAAGTGCAAATAACAAGACTCACTGCAGAAACTATTGCTTTGTGTGTTACTGGAACCTTGTATATAAACCAGCCACTGTCATCATCATCATCATCATCATCATCATCCTGGTCAATAATAACTTACAATTTTCTTCCACTTCATCCTTCTGTTCTGGTACCATGTTTTCACCTGCAGTTGACTGAGGCCCAGAGACTCGGCGAGGTCTATTCTGTAAACAGCAGACACATCAATTAAAGTCACATTATTTTAGACAACAACAGAACATTTGCTATTTAAATATATATATATATAATCTGTTTATGGGCAATTTAAGAAATAAACGTTACATTGAATAATTTAGCTTATAAATAAATGACACAGTGATGAGACTCAACATGAAACAAATCAAAAATCTTCAAATGTACTTGTGCATGTATTTATATTTCTATATATATTTTAAGGGTTTTTAATCTACAGATAAACTTGCAGCGTGTTGTGGTGCAGGATGTACACAGAGCTAATTTTAAACTGTTTTCTGTTTCCCTCACTGCTGGGGGGGGGGGGGACTCTTCTCCACCCGGCCCTGTTCACGCTCTGACTCGACTCCCAACGCACCTGTCGGGCGTGGAGAGATACTTCTGCTTCTCGAAGCGCTTCTCCAGGCCCATGAGCTGCAGCTCGGTGAACACGGTGCGGCTCCGGCGGCCCTTCTTGGTTTTGCCTCCTCCGTCTACTCCGTGCTCCGCCAGCTTCCCGCGGAGGTGCAGGTCCAGCGGCAGGTGGTGCGACGCCGCGCCGACCTGCAGGCCCGGTGCCGCGCTCAGCAACGGCGGGCCGAGCGGGGAGCCCAGCGTGCAGGACAGCGGGGACATGGGGAACTTGAGCAGGCTCGTCTGGTCGGCTTTTAGTACTAGAAGAACACGCACACGTTTTTTTAAATACTGATGCCTCCTGGTTGTTTTAATAAATGTAACTCTGCAGGTTTTATCCAGACAAATAAAAAGTGAAGGTGAAATCATACACTATCTGTTAATACAGAATAAACAGGCCTAAACACGAGCACGCGCTCAGAGAGGCCTCATCAACACGCTTCAGGCTGATACCTCTTTATTTTTAGTAGTGGCTATTTATTGAATCAGATTCATGAATTTGCTCAGATTTCAGGACTAACTCCACTTGATTAGACTGATCGATAAATACCTTAAATTGAATTAATGGCAGCTTGAATAAGTAAACTAGATATATTAACAAGCTTCAGTTTATTCTGGTAAACGAAATAATTTGAACGTACAAACAACTTTCCACACATGTACTATTGTTTTTCTATTCTAGGATATGACTAAATGTGAGTATTAGAGGATTTGTTCTGTGTATCTGAGGATGGAGAGTTCTTTATCCTGAAGCTCGACAGGAAATCCACATTTTTACACGCTCACTTGAAAAACTATTATTATGGCAGATGTCTGCTTGCTGTTGGCCGCTGGCTATTTTTTTCTCCTCAACGCAAATCAAACCAAACTTCTCCTCTACTTCACAGCGTTGATTCCTGGGGAAAGTGGGACGTGCAGCGGTCGCATAGTGTCAGTTACGCTCACTCCATTGTAATGAAATGTGAATCATGGTTTTGAATAAATGCGAGCAGTCCTGGTAACTTCTCTCTCGCGCTCTCTTACCTAGTTGGTTGTGAAAGGGCCGGGCGGACAGCAGAGCTTGCACCCCGAACTTCAGCAGCTCCCCCGCCGGAGCCGCAGCTTTGTGCTCCGGGTGATCAGTCAGGATCTCCTCTATCATGAAACTCCTGTAGCGATGAGTTCTGTGGTCTGGATGAACGTCCGGAGGGTAGTAATGCGCCCCCAAGTCCAAGTGATGCTGCATAATCTGGCTGTGCGCTCACCCTAACAAGACAACACCGGTTATCAGTCCCCTCAGCGGCCCGGGGTAGAGGTCATGTTCCGTGCGCAGCGCAGTTCAAGTCCCCTGCTGGATGCTGCGGGTCAAAGTTATCCTCGGGCTGCGGACAGGACAGAGGAGTCTGTGCGTCCTCTGCGCGAGACTTTGGTACTTCTTTCTTTTTTCGGTGAAAATTAAAGCGAGTACAAAGTTTCTTTTTTTAAAGAGACAGAAAAATGTCCAGTGTCTCAGTGTGTGAACTCCGAGTTCACAGCGCGTGAGCCGCTGCGAAGCGCGTCACCTTGGCAGTGAGTTGAAGAAAAAGCTTTGGGTCTTTTGAGACTGGGTTCTAGCTCCACCTCTTCTCGGGGTATGTGTGCTCGCTCTCTGCACCGAGCTGAGGTTAGAGGCAACAAGTTAGAAAATAAAAGGAGCAGGAAGGATGGATGTTCTTTTTAACTGGTGGTGATGAGGACCACGATGCAGCCGTCGAGCATTTAGGGCAACACGGGCAGCTCAGGTTTAGAAGGTTAAGTTACTAGAAAGTGAGTTTCAGGACGCAGAATGATGTTTCATACGAGCAGGAGTGTGCAGGTTGTGCAACGTGCATACACAGTATGTTCTGCCAAATGAATTATCAGTACATCTATGGACGGCTGTGTCTGTGGTGATGGCGAAATAATTATTGCCAATAAGATCTAGGTGGAATGTAAACCTAAAACAGTCCCACCACAGCTGATGGGATCCGTGTTTCCTCCCTGGGCTGTCTGGCCCAGTCAAACCACTGATTCATGCTAAAAAAGCCACTCCACAGCACCACTGGGATTTTGTTTTTCTTTGCAGCTATTTGGCCCAAAAAATGGTGAAACATCTCCCACAGCATATTTTTAGCATGTCTCAGAGCTGACTTAAAGACGTGTGTTGTGTCATGATGTGTTAAAGTTAGATTTGAAAACAAATATGTGTGAAACCCTGAAACTATGAAAGGTCTGAAGGTCACCGTGCAGGGTTCTGTGATCGTCACACATTCTGCCATCTGTGACCTGCACGTAAAATAATGCATTTGTTAAAGAAAGCCTGTTCTAAACTTCATCTGGGTTAGCTGACTTTGTTGTTACACATCTTCCTCTGGTGGTCACCTCTTAAATTACAATGGTACCAACGCTTTCCATGCTAGAAAGTAGTCAGTAGCACACTGAAAATACCCATTAATCACTTGTTTCTTTATGCTGCATGTGGGTTATTAGGTTTTGCATATTTATTGCGATGCCATGTATCAATCACTTATGTTATCATTTAATTATTAAAAAAAAAGAAGTCAATTTTGTATAATGATTTTTCCCATGACATGTTTTTCTCCTCTACCAAATTAAAGTAAAAACTGAAAATGATTTGCCCACAAATTCTGCATATTTAATAAGGTATCTGTAAATGTAATTAATTTAATTGGCTACTATAATTCTGTAAAAAACAACATACAATTCAAAAGCAACTTCTTCAACTGAACACCACATTTTAAAATGTTCTACTGAATATCCAGTGTTAAAATAAAAAAAAATGAACTGCACTAAAACATTTTACTTTGAGAAACATCTTTCTGAACGTATGTGACATGAATTTGACTTGATGAAATTCTAAAAGGTTGTTTTGAGGGTATGTGTGCGTGTGCATGTTGTGTGCATCAGGCTGTCTCAGCTGACACACTGGCTGCAGCTGACTGTCAAACTCTGAGCGCAGGAGTCACAGTGTGATCGTGGAACAGCAGAGCAACATTTTACTCCTGCAGATTTGCTGATGTAGTCGTGGAAGCCCATTGAGTATCTGGTGGTCCTGGATCTTGGGACTTGCAGTAGAGCTGCTTCTGCTTCACATGCTCTGATCAGGAGGCCCCAGTGGAGTTTTCTAATTGTCTGCATTTAATGCCACTGGATTTAAGTATTTGTCTGTATGTCAAGCTTAAAGATACATGATCATCATTCATATGTACTAAATAAAAATAGATAAATTTACCAACTTGCTGATGTTACTGGGACACAGTAAAATGAACCTTTTCTTCAAAGTATGGTACTGAAAAGTCAGCAAGCTTCATAGGTGCAAAGAAGACATGTTATAGGACATTTAAAAATGTTTTCATCACTGCAGCATCATTACACCAAACAGCCACCAGGCTTCAGCAGAAGACTGACATCAGCCATCACTTCTCCTCAGAGATCTAGTTTCACCAGACGCGGTATACCTTCTTATTCTTTACTAAGGTTAAAGTGCTTTAAACAAGGAAATTATTTCACTACTAAAACAATGTATTGCATCTGAATATGTTGATATAGATGTAGGTCCGGATGTGTGTGGCAAAATTTTAAAGGTGAAACATATTTCAAAATAAGAGTCAAAGACATGTTAACATAGAAACAAATGTGACAAAGGTGAAGCTCATTTTGAACACATTTTTAATATATCCTATATCCAGACATTTACTGTTAAGTTAAAAACCGGGCATATAATCCAGCATGGAAAAATGTAGCTGGAGCCTTACTTTATGTTTGCTGTGGAAGAAAAGTATAACTTCAGGTTTATTCGTATAAAACCGTCAGAAACTGTCGTTAAACCCGACGTCAAACGAACTGACGCGTGCCTGCGGTCACGTGACGCCACACTCTACATGGCAACATGTCACGTTGCTATGGCTAAGTAGCTAGCAGTGAGCTAGGCTAGCGTTAGCTGCACCTGGCTCAGAGCAAACGATGAGGCCAGTGGAACAGCTCGGCTACCTGTGCGCTAGCGATGAGACAACGGTGACTCCACAGAGATGAACCGACAATGTCAGACACTGTAACGACGGCCTGGGATTCAGACGAAGGGAAAACGGTAAGCTCGGCCTGTTAGGTGTTCAGCTAAGAGCGCTAAGGTTAGCATTAAGCTACTTAACCACCGCTAGTGTTCAGACGTTACACTACACTAACATCAGTATTTCTCTGTGGTGTCCGTGAAACGTGGTAATACAACTACAGAACGAAACGGTAATTTACATATGACAATGGCCTCTTAGCTTTAATCACAGTTTCAGGTCACTCTGCAAACAAGATTTGCTCTTTTGCTCTGTTCAGATTCTGTGGGAGCCACATCTCATTATCATCATCTAACAGCACCTAAGTAATGTCTTTCTAATCTTTTATGAAACAAGGCAAAACAATTTCCCTCTATGGTAATAAAGTGTTTTGAATCTTGTTATCATTACACCTGCCTCATCCCTACTGCTGCCGCTCAAATCCCATGATGGAAATGACCAGGATAAAGGATATCCTGTAGCCTGGAATCTTTTTTCCCCTCATCTGTTCTGTCTGGAGCTGTATTTTTCATCCCAAATATAGACACGGTGCACACTAAGGACTAAGTGATTTCAAGATGTTTCGAGCGGGGGACAAATATATTTTTAAAGCTCTGTACAGAGAACTTCACTGTGCCATAGTAAACAACAGTGTTTCGTTAGTTCCTATAGATCCTTCTTTCTGATCGTTTTCCTAACATTTGGTAGCTGTGGTGAGTTACAGTAAACCAATCAAATATAACTACAGCCAGTTACTGGCGTGCTGTTGTATTGTGAAGGCCATCTAGCTTGCTGGTTGACGATAGTTTCACACATTTAGATTAAGTCATTGAATGGTGTGAGGAGCACCATGTTGTCAACCATATGTCGCTGTTAGCACTCTAAGTGGTAATGGTTGTCACATCCCACGCAGTTTAGCAGCCACTCTGAACAAGAAATCTCATACCATCTCTCTAATGTCCACCAGCTCATACATCCACCACAAATACACGAAGTGTTAAATTGATTTCTGATTAGTAGCTGAGTGAATAGATGTATTTGTGTTCACTATATTAACTCAGTTTCTTCAGTGTTTGTTGTACATTTCCAAGACAATGCAATAAAAACTTACCTGTGAACAGTAATTAATTCGTAGAGTCCATGAATTAACGTGTTACCTAGTGCTAACTCTGGCTCCAGTGCTCTCAGCAAAGCCAAGGGGTGTTTGGGCTCCAGCCAGAATCGTTGAGCTGATTGAACTGGCTTCTTTCTGGCTGGGAATGGAAACACTTCAACCAGTGTCATGCTTTGTTTTGGTGCCATATCAGTGTTTAGCTAGAAGTGTGGGTTACAGTGTAAAAGAACGCAAAAGGACAGGTTCTAATTTTACACCATAAATAATTCACAGACTTCAGGATCTTTACTCTTAACAGAAGATGTAGAAGATACTCATCATTAGCAACGAGTCACTTTTTCCAACTGTGGCTTTCTCATCACTTGTTGTAGATTAGATCAGATTCTCGGCTTGTGACCGTGTGTGACGTTATTTGACATTATCCTGCAGAATTCCTTGATAGACGAAGGATTCAATTTTCCCATTTCCCAGTGATGGCAGGTGAACAGGAGCCACATTTGCTCTGTGTGTTGTGTGTGAGCTCATGCTGTTTGTCTGTTTTTAAGATGAATATCATTTTGTGTAACATTAATATGTTGTAAACGATCAGGTTCAGAACTAGTGAAACATTGTTATGTGGAATTTTCTTTTAATGACAGTGCCAGTGCTACTGGCTCTATAATGTACAAAAAACCACAAGTTATTATGTTAAAATTGATTGATTCTGCTCTCGCTCCTTGAGAAGGCCATGCTTACTGAATTCATCTCAACTCAAACAAAGATCAAGTGTTTGTTAGTCCATCAAAAAGTTAGCATGTGCGGCACAGTGACCTGCTCAATTGATAATGGACCATGGTGAGGCCCAGAGAGCTGGAAAGGTGCAGAGTTTCACTCCTGCTACGGCAGGTGGTACAAGTAGTGAGCACCGTTAGAATAGTGGCTGTAACGGGAGAAACAGCTGGTTCCTTGAATTCAATTGACACTGTGGAATCCAGTGTGACACAACGGTGTTATCAGGCGACATAAATCAGATGAGCGAGTCAAGAAGTATTGTTCTGGAGCTGCACAATAGCAGGTGAATGTGTTGGTTTGAATAATTGATAAGTGCGTCACTAGTGTAAAACGGGAGGAATTTGCATATTGTGTAACGCAGGTTGAAATATTCACACAGGTCACTGTTCAGGATGTTGAGATGAGCTCTGCCTGAATGTGATGAGGCCATTTTGCAGTTTGTCTTGGTGCGTCTCCGTCTCTGTTTGCCCTGTACGTCTGCTGCAGAAGTCAGTGCAGTTTGTAACTCGGCACCTTGGATCTCAGATGTGCTCCTGGCTCCCACTGTTGTCCTACGGTCACACCCACCTGCTCCCAGAGGTGCAGTGGTCAGGCTGACACGACTTTCTGACATGGTGGCTCGGTTTGCACGTTGTTTCCCTCTCTCCCCCGAGTGATCCTGCCAGGCAACGCCACCGCTCACAAATCGTTTGTGTTGGCGTGCTTTGTGCTGGTTTGCATTATCGGCACAACCGTAGCTAGTTTTTTTCCTCATTTGCTTTTGACACTATGTGTATTTACACCTTTCAGCCTCCTCTACCATGGCAGCTGGTGTCAGCATACTGAGCGACCTCCCTTACTCCACGAGTGGAGCCCACAGCGGGGACAACGGCACAGAGATGGAGACAGGTAGGAGAGCTCTGCAACACACAGACACACACGAGGAAAGCTGCTGCTGAGTTGTATTTTACACCTTATCTTAGCAGCGCACCTTCAGGTGAAACCGCTTCATCTCTGCTGGTTTTTACCTAAAAGATTAGTTACCTGCAGAGCATGCATTGTTTTTGTTATCGTCATATACTGATAATACATTGAACAATTAATAAACAGTGATAAATGGAATTAGTTTGTATCCCTTCCCCTTTTTCGTCTAGAACACAGACTACCGCAACCTACTCGTGTGCAGAGTTATTTCTGATCGTGCAGGTGCACAGTGCTTGTGCTACTTGGCCGTTGGCTGTAGCCGTTTGCCCAGGGTCCCAGATGAAGGTGATGTGAGGTTTTGCCTTCATGTCTGCCAGCTCTTGTCTCAGTGCATCTCATTTTGTTGTAACAAACTCACTGCTCAAAGATCTGGTAGAGATAGTAGAGCCTGATAAGTCATAGGTAAATCCTACGGGAGGTGAGGGATGCTGCTGGCTTCCTGTGTATTTTGTGGTCTGTCCTCGTGCTGCTGCAGCCCTCTCTCATTTTGCACTTTGTCAGTCTGACTGCTGCTCCCACACACTGAGAGGCTCAGTGAAGCTGCAGTATCGTTTCACCTTTTGGCTTCAGTCAGACTGGCTGCTGAATTGTTGAGCAGGCTTCAAGCACAATGTCTGTGTTACCCTTACAGGGGCTAGTAGCAGACAAAGTGTTATCATTTGAATATATGTTCTCAGATCAGTAATCAAATGTACAAAGTAATGAGACTTTAGACTTTGATAACTTTGAAGAGTCACGTAGCTATATGGCTACCACTGGTCTTTAAACGGGCGATACGACATTTCCTTCTTTTAGTTACGAGCCACCTGTCTCAGATGTGTCTGCATGTGTGCAGCATTCGCCCCCACCTACCTCCACTGATGACTTTGGCGATGGTTGTCATGGTGACACTTCAAATGCTGCTGATGAACTGATAGGTTGTACTTGCCTCTCTTTGCCAATGGGTGACTGTTGCGCGATGATTCACCGCGGGCACAGAGCTGCTGAGGCGGGAGCCTTTGTTAGTACAGAGCTCCTCACAGTGCAGGCTGCACTAGCAGAGAGGAAGGCACTCCTTAGCGGGGGACCTGGTGGCCAGCATGAAGAGGCCTGACCGCAGGCACTCGGCTTCAGACGTCCTGCTGAAGGTCTTGCAGCACAGACGCAGCTCTGCCCTGGAGATCCTCTCCTCCTCCTCTCAAAGAGTCATGGTAGCCATCAGCGTGAACCAGCCTCAGCCTCCCACTGAACGCCAGACCAGGAGAAGTAACTGAAGAAACAGCTAGTGTTTTAGCACTTAGACTTTCACTTTGAATGACAACCTGAGAAATGTGTGTTTCTTCTTTCTCCCAGCCAACGTGAGGGTCCCCACAGCAAAGTACACCAAGATGGGGGAGACCCTGAGACATGTCATACCTGGTCACATGCAGTGCTCCATGGCCTGTGGAGGCAAAGCCTGCAAATACGAAAATCCCTCTCGCTGGAGTGAAGAAGAGCAGGCTATCAAAGGACTATACTCCTCCTGGTAGGTACCAGTCCCAGCACTACTTCTCCTACTGCCCTCGGTGTGTTGCTCCTCTCAGTGCTGTGCTCGGACCGTACGGGTCGGTACCTACATGAAAAGTCAATGTATCTGTGTGTCACACTATGGTCACGCTGCCGGTAAAGGAGTCGATGCATCATCTTTGTGATAAAAACCAAGCTTCAGAAATGATCCTCTCTTTGCTAAACTGTCCTAAGCAAACATCTAATTATGATTTTGGCTCCCATAACTTATATTCTCTATAACATCACAGGATTACTGACAACTTGCTGGCTATGGCGAGGCCTTCCACTGAAATCATAGAGAAGTACAATATCATTGAACAGTTCCAAAGGTACAGTACTCGCGTTCTTTCTCACATTGTTCGAGTCATCATGGCGTGACTCACGCGTATTGTGCTGTGCCTAGGTGGGGTTTAAAGACCGTCATCAACCTACAGCGGCCTGGAGAACATGCCAGCTGTGGCAACCCGCTGGAGCAGGACAGTGGTTTCACCTATCGACCTGAAACGTTCATGGAGGCCGGCAGTGAGTCTCGGCATCCTACACTCTTTGTGTTAACTAATTCCTCATCCAGGTGCAACAATTGAGTAGAGCTGGGAGAAATGACCAAAATTCTATATCTATATATGGTTTCACAGTATTTTTTTTACCCCTTTCACTGGTTGAGAGAAGAGCTCCAGATCCCAACAGAAGTAATTTCACTACAGAACAGGTCGATGCATTGTTCGCTCTGGTATTTATCTTATTTACTATGACAGGAAACACCTGCTCTCACCTGATCTAACATCTGGTTCAGCAGTTTAGACGTTTAGAGGAACATTTTCTTGTTTTAAATCATTTTATGCATTTTTTACTGTGAAGATCTATTCTTTTACTGAATAAATGCCTTGATTGATCAGAAAAAGCTGATTGTATCTACACTGTTAATCACAGATTTCATATTATTGAGGTCTTTAGCAGCTGAGGCCAATGGTAGAAGAAGTATTGCTAGGTAGTGAAACCCTGGTGTCTTTTGGACAAGCTGTAGAGAAAACTGTTGACTAGGGAGCAGTGCCTGCAGTGATGCTTTAATCCGTCTCCTTCTACACAACACTGAGTCACAGCAGGTATCAGATACGACGCGAAGGACCATTCAACACTTTTCTCAGCACCATCAGTGTTTTGCTTACACCTGAAATGTCATGTTGTCTCTAGTAACCAGATGATCATTGTTACCTCTCGGGGTTGGGGGGGGGGGGGTGGAAGCAAACGTGATTCCTCTTCTTAACGAGCTCTCCTGAGATTCTTCCCGTTCCTCCACTTTATCAAAACAGGGCCAGACAGAAGAAGCCTCCAGTAGAAACACTGGCTTGTGTTCTGTGAGTCTGGAACCGATGGAGTCTCAGTGGTGAAGAGTATAGTTCTAGATGTGCTGAAAAGATATTAAACATCCCTCTGTCTCCACTGATATTAAAATATCTCCTCAGGTGACGTCAGCTGGATGTGGGCAAACACAGCAACCTTTGTAGCAGAGCCTCATTTTGATAACAGGAAGGGAACATGTGAACAAACAGATGGATAAAACCAGAACGGACACTACCTGACGCCATTCTTGTTGCTCACTGTGTATGTTTCAGTCTATTACTACAACTTTGGCTGGAAAGACTACGGTGTGGCCTCTCTGACTACAATCCTCGACATGGTGAAAGTCATGTCCTTTGCTGTCCAGGAGGGGAAAATGGCTGTCCACTGCCATGCAGGTCTTGGAAGGACAGGTGTGTGGCTCAAACGGATCAACTGAGGCTCAAATGTTAACGTGTTCTCGTAAAATAAGTCGTTTTGTATTTTTATTCCTCGTGTAGGTGTTTTATTGGCTTGTTACCTGGTGTTTACGTCCCGCATGAGCGCTGACCAAGCCATCCTGTTTGTGAGGGCAAAGAGACCCAACTCCATCCAGACCAGAGGCCAGTTGCTGTGCATCAGGGAGTTTGCCCAGTTTCTGGTTCCTCTGCGAAGCGTCTTCTCCTGCGCAGAACCCAAAGTGAGCGCCGTCACCTTGTCCCAGTACCTGATGCGGCAGCGCCACCTGCTGCACGGCTACGAGGCTCGGCAGATGAAAAACGTGCCAAAAATCGTCCAGCTGGTGTGCCGGCTCCTCATTGACATCGCGGCCAACAGACAGGTGGAAGTGGAGGAGGAGTGGCTGGAGATCCCCGACCTCACAGCAGAGGTGGAGAAGACCGTGTCCCAGCAGGCGCTTCAGCAGCTGGGGAACGAGATGAGAGGGAAGGGTATTCCTGTCCCGTGTTCATTTGATGCTCTTGGCCCACCAGCTCTGCAGGCCAGACCCCCTCAAGACCAACCGCTCGCCAGCGACAATGAGCTCGACCCCCTGTGGAGGCAACAGAATGTAGAAAACCATCTGAAATCTTCTCTGTTTACCAACAGGATGCTCAGCTACAGTGATTCTGTCCTTCACCAACGTAGACCACAGCAGCACTTGTTAGGAAATCCGCAGAGGAACAAACCAATCAACTGCCTGATCAAGCATTCTTTGTCTCACAGCAGCCTTACGCTCTGTAAGCTCCCCATATTTTCTGACCTCTCCTCTCAGGATAATATCAGCAGCAATTATGATCCAAATAAAGAAGCCGGGCGAGATGCCAGTTCCCCGTTTTTAAAAAGACTGCTACATAAGGCCCAGCAGAGTTTCTCTTTAGATCTGTCTGGCTGTAACCCCACACTGCCTGCCTCATCATCCAACAGCAGGCTGGTGACCGGCATGGAGTCAGCGGGTGACACGGAGAGAGCAGACGTCAAAGAGCTGCCCTTCATCAGCCTCCAGTCTGAGCTGTCTCCAGAGAGCCGACGTCTGCTGGTGGCTAGAGCTCTGGCCATGGACCTGACCGACAGAGATCTGTCCTCCAAGGTTTCGGCGTGGCAGGTACGCTCTGCCGCAGCAGAAAACATCCAAAGCACTGTTACAGTGGAAAAAAGTGTGGACTCAGTTTGATGTTAGTACTGAGAAGGCTGTTAGTACCAAAGCCCAGAATGAAAATCCACATTTAAAACGTATTGTTTAAATTTCAGGTTGTTTCTTCTGCAAAGCTGCGAGAAAGGTGCCAACACGCCGGGTGTTATTAATCAGCAGTTCTCTAAATGCTCTCTGGTGTGATGTGCAGGCGGAGCTGAACTCCAGGGAGGGCGCGTGGGAGAGGCTCTGCATGGAGAGAGATCCTCTGGTTCTGTCCAGTCTGATGTGGTCGTGGCTGGAGCAGCTCAAGGACCCGGTCATCAGCAGCGAGGATGTGAAAGCTCTGAGTGAGAAGACGAGCGTAAACCCTCAGAGTGCCCTGAATTCTCTGGAGAAGGTGACTGCGCTGAACATCGTGCACCGCTACGCGCAGCAGATCTCTCCGTGCTTTTATATCGGCCTGTATGATTCAGTTGGTGATGATTTTTCTCCTGCTCCAGGGTCTCCGCCTCACGTTGCTGTGTATCCTCGACTGTGCTGCTCGCCTCCTGCCAATTCCTGAAGACGTGGAGACTTGTTTCCTCAACCAAACTATAAAAGTGTTTACTATGGTCAGTATTACCGTGAGTTGTGGGCTGAAGATGTTACGTTCCGGTGAGTTATTTTGTTTGTATCCCCAGATTGACTCTGCATCAGAGAAGAACGAGTCTTTGTACGAGACGCTGAAAGCAATCCTGACTCCTGTTCTTCACGAGCTGCGTGACAAGTCTGAGGGCATTACTGCATTTTAACCCGGTCGCTTGCATCACACACTGCGGAGATCTGCCAACAAGTGGTCTTTTAATTCTGTTTGACAACTCTGTAATACGGAGGTTCAGCATTTTGGTTTCTCTGAAGCTTTTATTAGCACTGCCATTCTTTATGTTAACGTGCCACTGTCATATTATATGTGAGTGAATTATTTTGAGCATGACTGAGAAACTCTCTCACGACATTAATGTAATGTTATTTAAATGTGTAACTCAGCTGTCTAAGCTATAAGGAGCTGGGGGGGACTTATTGAAACCAAAAGATGTTTTCCCACTGTGCAGCTGCTACATCGTGTCTTATTTATTCCTGTTTGAAATGCAGCAGCTAGAACCTGACGGGTTGTGAGGTTGCTCTGGTCCTGGAGCTCTTTGCATAGAGTCAAATGCAGACTGTCGCTCCTGGTACAACAATGCAACGTAATACTGAGGGCACCTCGGAATCTCTCACTGTACTCTTCTTTTATTTGTGCATTTGTTAAACATCATTCTGCCTCCACTCAACCTGCCTGTCCGTTGTAACGTTGCCTCGCCTGTGTGTGTGTGTGTGTGTGTGTGTGTTCGTAGCTGTTGAGAGCAGTCCTCTCACCTTCTATATGTCTGTAGTGTGTAGACAGAACGTAACGTCAATGTTTTCACACACTGCATGTGGAACACTGAATACAATAATATGAAGGACATGAGATGTATTGTGGGAACCTTTCAAAAAAGCCTATTTTTTCACCGTTACATCCAGCTACTTCTTTAAATTAAACACAGAAGAACAACAAGCTGTGTGAGTCTTTCTTATCAACATTAGCTCAGCATTACATCTCGTATCATTACGTCTCCTCTTACAAACCTCATTTCCAGAATAGTTGGGACTTTGAAAAAATACAATCAAACCTCAAGTATTTAATTTACTTGAACCTCTGTCTGACGAAAGTAAAACTTTATTTAGTGGAGATATTTTTATTTTGAAGCCTACTCACCCTGTCGCACTGAAACCTGAAACATGGACTCGTCTGACCATAGAATATGCTTCCACTGTCTTTAAGCTTGGGCTCTGAGGGTCAGGCAGCATTTCTGCAGAGACTTGATGTAAGCCATCCTCCTCGTATAATAGATACAGGTTACTGTGGCCTGACACTCCCTTTATACCCAGCCATGATACCCTCAGCTGATGCATGTTAACCTGCTAATTCAAGAATCATACACAATGCAATGGTTTGCAAATCTCATAAAGCAACATTGTTTTTACAGAAAATGTTTATTTTAAGAAATAAAGTAATTTATTAGTTATTTTTATTGTCAAATAATGTTATCGTCAAATTAAAGGCAAATGCTCAGATTTTAGAAAAAATACTCCAATACTTCCAAGCAGTGGATGTCCATAAAATTGATTTCCAGTGTGGAAATTCATTAGAATTCTGTGTGATACTTATTCACCAAGGTGATGTGAACATTTGACATGATGGCACCAACTGCTTAATCCCAGTGTAGCAGCAGAAATACATATAGCTCATACTGGTCAGGTCCACTCCTCTAGCAACAAAAAAATATTCTTTCCCATTTTGATGTGTTGTGAGCCGCTGACTCATAACCTGGTTAATGTGAGCAAAGTGCTAATTTAACGTGAAACTTCATCTGCCGCACATTGTGAGCTGGTTATTTCTTCATTTACCAAACCATGTATTCACTGACTACAGACATAGACGCATCCCCAGCAGCAGGGGGCAGTGACGCCTCCTAACGTCGCTGTAGGCTGCGCCACATTACCCAGGAAGAAGAAGCAGTGAGAGGGTGGAGGAGCATTTCAACATGGCAGGCAGGTGGGTAGACTGTGGTAACCATACGTTTTTTTTGACATATATGTCCTAATGCCTGCGTATATCTTCCTTAAAATACTTAATATTAATGTTTGGTGTCGTTGCGTCGCGGGCGGGAGAGCCGCTGTGTGACGTCCGCCTTTCTGCTCCACCACGCTGGAACGTGGTACTAGCTAGCTGCTACCTCGATGGGGTTAGCTAGCAACTTGTAAGGAGTGGTTGAGTGGTGTCGCTAGCGGGGTGCGATACAGCGAGTAAAGTCCGCTGAAAATGTGTTTGGTTTTTACGTTTATGGCGAGTTTCTGCGCGGTTTCAGTCTCCATATAAGCCGCCGTATGTCTGCAGTGCCCCGTCACGTTAGCGCTAGCTGGTGTGCTAGCCTGCATCGCCCGTAGAGGGAGTAACGTTGTCAGTCCTCGGGAATAAAAAGCTCAATTTCTGTCTAACGTTAATAGTAACTAGTGCCGCCGGGGTGATAAACAGAAATAAGAGGCGGTGCATGATTTAAACAATTTTTTTATTGCACTCTCACATCTCACGGTTCTTATTTTTTTCCGAATTTGTTGCAGTTTTGGGTGTAGATTTAAATAAGTCACAGAATGGGAAACTGTTCCTGCAATGTCATGGTCCTACGTATCTGGTGCACTCCAGAGTTATTCACGTCCCAATAGTTGAATAAGCAGTTCAGTACATAATTTCCTAAAAACAGCAGGTTTTACTGTTGTCCTCTGTTTCCTATCATTGCACGAGGGAATGTTTTGAACCAGAGATTTTAATATTTGTTAAAAATGAAAATAAAAGCATGCTATGTTTGTATCAGAGAGGCATAAAACCTGAGGATATGTGGGGCCTTAGTGAAGACGTTTTTTAGGAAGACCATTTAGTGCCAAGTAGGTTGGGCATCATGAACATGAATTAAAATACCACAGGGTAATTGTTTAGCAGCATTTACTGGGGCCGTGGTGGAGAGACTTAGGAGCAGTATAGATTTCCTTCAGGTGCATCGTTGATGCAAACTGCAGAGAGCACAATGAATAATACAGATTTCAGAGGGCGAAATGGAGGCTAAACTGCAGTTTGTCCTTATTAAAAATAAATGGTATGTAGCTGATGATAAAATTATTTAATTTTTGTAAACAAATGAAAGGCAAAAAATTGCCTTCTGCTGCAAGCAGCAAGTTGAATCAGGGCCTGAAAAAAATCTACTCATCCGTCTCCAAACTGTTGGCAGGTGAATCCTGTTTAATGTTTGATGATTCAACTTTGTTTGGATGGAGAACACTAGTATATCCAACGTCCCATGTTTCACATGCACAAAAACTAAGACACAAATCCAAAGAACTCCAGGTAGACTCACATGGTGTGAGGAGAGAAGGACAATGGGAGGTGGAACATATTGGGAGAGGAATGAATGCAGCTAAATTCAGAGAAGTTCTTAGAGAAAACCTGCTCTAGGTGTGGTGACTTAGTAAGAATGAACACCTGTGGAAAAAGGTGAGGATCACACACATCCAATTACATGGAGTTTAAGAGTATACTCCCAAATCTAGGTGTGAGGATTTTGAATAAGATGGAAGCTGGAAGTATTCCAGAAACAGCTGAACAGACGTAGGGACGACGGATTTCTCAGTTAAAAATGTCTTTTTTCATATTATGCGTAACCTGATGCATCATATTATATGTATGTACCACCCCCCCCCCCCCCCCCCATAGCAACACACGTTCACGATGGCTGCACGTTTTTATGTCCCTTAATCATTGTTCCCAGAGGTAAAGAGTTGATTTCCCATAACAGCAGAGCAGCGTGGCCAGCTGCTGTCCATGGTACTGAAGTGATCTCTAGCTTTGCTCAGGTTGTCCGTGGTCTTATTAGTTTTATAGTCTGAATCTACACACGCTACGCTTTGCTCTAGTACCAGTAACTTTCTTGAGAGGAGGTGCAACCCGGACGTCTTTGTAGTTTAATTAGAAGAAGTAGAAGTGAACTTCTCATCATCAGTTTGTGTCTCCACAGTCTGCGGTCTGAATTCATCCCGATGCTTTACCTCGGCCCTGGAGCTTCGTCAGCAGCAGCAGCAAACGGCTCCGTCTGCACTGTGGGTTGAGGTAGTAGGTTGTATAGTTTTAGGGTCACACCCGCACTGGGAGATAACTATTCAACCTACTGTCTTTCCCAAAGTGTCAAAGGCACGTCTCCGTTGTCCCTGCGTGGATCCTGACGGCTGCGCTTCACTGGGACCTTCAGCTGCTCATGCGGTGTGAGGTAGTAGATTGTATAGTTGCAGGGTAGTGATTTTGCCCTTTTTAGGAGATAACTATACAATCTATTGCCTTCCCTGAGGAGAAGCATCTCTTCACTATTAAATGTTTCCCATCAAGTCACAGCATCTCCCTAAACAGTTGTATGTTTAGTTTTAATTTGACATTTCCTAAATCTATCTGTGAATCTGTGTCTTACATTTTCCTCTGTTTCATGTCCTGGTACAATATTCACATAAATACAAACTGTAGTAAATTCAAATGATTTACTTAATGAAAGGTTGTTAAACTGGCTGCTCTCAGTGGCTGAGAGTTATCCTCATACAATTACTGCAGAGATGTGTAAAGTGGTCGTGTCGTGTACCCGGTTGATACGAAGCTTCTACTGTATTCTTGGGTAGTAAAATAAACAGCAGTGCATTACATTTGTTGTTGTTGGTTTTGAAATAGTATAGTTAAAATATGCAGAGAATATGAAATGCACAACGATGCTGGAGGTTTGAGTGAAGCCTAACGTCTACATGATTTCACTTCCTGAACAGAGATGATGAAAGTAGCAGAATGATGGCACTGAAAAACTTACTTCACTGCTCTGGATTAGTTTATTCAGATCACCAGTCACGTTGCAGCAGTTCCACAGGTGTCCGGCAGGTGGCGATGCAGTCCTTAAGCAACTGTTATTGATCAGAATAAATGAAGAAAATGTGCTTATTATAAATGATGATTAATAATGCAGGTCTTACACGCTGCTGAAGTTAGATGTGCTGCACTGGTAACAAACATTTCACACTTGATGTAACAATCTGAAATCTGCTCATTTATTCAGTTACATTTCATTTCTTATATTTGTATTTTCCACTCTGTATGTTGTTGAGATATCTGTGGACATCCTGAATCTGAAGGTTGGTTACGTACAGACTCAACAACTGATTGTTTTCAACTGCAAAATTCAAGCAGAAACGGTGTGTTACCGTTAAAAAGTGAGTCCGTGTGAGCTGATGCGTGCAGGTAGAAGAACACAGCTACGTCTCCGTTGGGGGTAATTGGTTAATTGATGCGCATCAGATGAAACGTGATCTGATGGAGGGCGGGTAAGAAGCGCAGGACCAGTGTGGGAGGGGCGTGCATTGTTGGAAAGCAGCTAAATATCAAGTGGCAGCACCGGCAGCTGTAGTTAGTGTTGAGTGCGCGGTTCGGCTCCTGCAGGGCCCCGAGCGGGACTTCACATGAGGCTACTGTGAGGGACCCCGAGCAGCAGTGTGGCTCCTGGGACCCGCTCAGCGTACCTGTACCTGTAGTACCTGCAGGCTGCTGGAGGCACAGCCTCCGCACTGAACACGCCCTGATAGAAAAGGTGAGGGCGCACTCGGGGGAGCCCGCACTGAGACGACGATCCGCGTCACCGGGAACACTCACGGCCCCCAATGCTCCGCCACGGGCTCACACCGCCGGACGCCTGCCAAATGAAACCAGGACGAGTTCATTCCCGCAAACTTTGGTTTGTCCAGAGGAGCTTTGTCCCCGTCTGCAGCCCGGAGCACCTGGAGAAATAAAGCAGCGCACAGATCCCCGGCTGGACCCGACACCATGAGCCGGAATACGCGGCGCTGGAGTTTCCATTTTTTCCTCTGCCTCGGAATAGTGTATCTGAAAATCGGGTGAGGTGATAGGAATGTGCTGCAGATATGCTGTCGTAGTTAGACTAAAGGAGAGGTCCTGTATGTCTGTGGTTCCATAAGTTCCAGTCACACTCATTCATTAAGTGCAGAAAGAGCTCAGAGCTCCACACCTGCAGGACGAGCAGTGCCACATGTTTAACGTTTCACCTTCACCGCAGGGGGCTGTCGTCGGTGGTGGCGCTGGGGGCCAGCATCATCTGTAACAAGATCCCCGGCCTGGCCCCCCGTCAGAGGACTATCTGTCAGAGCCGCCCCGACGCCATCATAGTGATCGGAGAGGGCGTTCAGATGGGCATCAACGAGTGCCAGTTCCAGTTCAGGCACGGGCGCTGGAACTGCTCGGCCCTGGGGGAGAGGACCGTGTTCGGGAAGGAGCTCAAAGTGGGTAGGTGGCCCGAGAGCAATGTTCCCACAGGGACCCGCACAGCCGCAGAGCTCTGTGCTGCTCACGACTACGTTCTAAAGCTGTGCAGCACTTATTACAGCGATAGAAGCTGCCATCATGATAAAGCGCATCACCACAGCCACAGTGGTCACGAGATGCTTCTATCCAAATAATTTAATTCACTATTACAACAGAAACTATTCAGTCATATTTTGTTTAGACTTTTGGAAACACCCCAACAAGTTTCCCAAAATGTGCACAGCATCCAGAAATAGTTCAGAGAGGCAGATTCCTTGGATGTGCCCGACCTCTGCTCCTCTGACGAATGTTTAATGTTTAAGGCTGAAGCTCAGAATCTGCTCTCGGTGGGAACATGAGCCACAGATTTTATCCTGTGTGTGGAACAAGGCTCGAGGCCACATTCGGCTCCAAAGGCAGAGCGCAGCGGAAATAAGTGGAGAATCATATTCAACACACTCACTTTTCCACTGTCCTGTCTTCCTGGCTTTGGCCCTAGGAAGATGGAAAGGTTGCCGTATTAACGTGCAGTTTTGTGACTTATAAGCACTGAATTTATCTCCTCTTCATCACATTGCTAAGTCTGTAACACGCCTTTTATTCCCCTTCATGCATGTCCATAAAACACTTTCTCCCTGAAAAAGCTTCATGTTCAAACACGTGCATTCTTCCCAGTTTTACAAATTTCCCTCCAGGTTCTGCAGCTTTTGGCACGTTTGGACGTTTTCATGCAGAACTATTTCAGACCCCGGCTCCAGGGAAGCAGCAACACTTTTCAGGCTTATCAGTGGATTTGAAGAAAACTCAGTGAGAGATAGTGATTACAGAAAAAGACTACAGCATCCAGCTGCTTTTTGGAATGATTGTTGTTGTTGCTTCAGACTGCTTCCAACTAAACTCTACACCTGCACATAAATTCCCATGTTTGCATGACCTTGAACGTCTCTTTGACAGTTTAATTGTTAAAGATGATGACTTTATTGGAGCATATTTGCAACTTTTACTCATGTTCTGGACGCTTTCCCCCACTGCTCCTTTCTAATTAAAAAAAACGCGGCTGGCCCGTAGAATCTGATTTATGGAGTGGAAATCCATCCATGTAGGGAGGCTGTGCGAGGCTGTCAAATTCACCTCCACAGGGTGGATCCCAGTGTGACGGCAGCTGGGATAAGAGCCAGAGTGATGCCTTAAACATTTATTACTTTATCTCCCACTGAATGAACAGTAATTGGGGAAAGTGTTAAATTGCACTTCTGGATTTACGGACTAGTCTCCGACCTGAATTATTCTTTCATCGTAACTCCTAAACACAATGAAACCATCCTGCTTCCTCAGGGAGGCCTGCGCCTTCTGCTCCTTTAAACTGCTCTATTGTGTTTTCTGCGAGATTCAGAGCTCCGTCCTGGAGTTTATCTGGTTTCTGAGAGCATGATTAATGAATGGGGCTTGGTTTGGCTCCTGTGTTTTATGATTTGGTTGGAGGCAGCTATGCTAGGTATGCAAGGAGGCCTGACACAGTCTGAAAACGTAAATGCTGTTGCGGGCAATTGTGTTTCATGGTGTCTTTTCTTTTAATTGCAGGCAGTAAGGAGGCTGCGTTCACCTACGCCGTAATCGCGGCCGGCGTTGCCCATGCAGTCACTGCAGCCTGCACCCAGGGCAGCCTCAGTGGCTGCGGCTGTGACAAGGAGAAGCAGGGTTTCTACAACAAGGAGGAGGGCTGGAAGTGGGGTGGGTGCTCCGCAGACGTCCACTATGGCCTGGGTTTCTCCAAGATGTTTGTGGACGCGCGGGAAATTAAGCAGAACGCCAGGACTCTTATGAATTTGCATAACAATGAAGTCGGGCGCAAGGTATGTTTGTTATTAAGGGTCACACACACACACACACACACACACACACACACACACACACACACACACACACACACACACACACACACACA
>JAUMTR010000022.1:922882-963372 GCA_032270685.1 Microctenopoma stevenorrisi | reverse complement strand
TAAGCCCTTTGTCCCCTGACATCCAGTCTTAAATAATTGTCTTTCCTGCACACACACACACACACACACACACACACACACACACACACACACACACACACACACACACACACACACACTTAGCTCCACATACACCGTCTTACTGTACACATGTATGATGAGCAAATTCTTGAATTAATTTCATCAGGTCAGAGTGGTTTATTCACACAATTGTAAAAAGATGTGAACGATTGTTGTGGAATTTAGTCTCACCTCTGTTTACTGAATTAATAAAAACAACAACAATTTCACTAACAATGTCCATTAATAAATACATTAAATCAAGTAATTAAACAAGACTGATGTCATTCCAAGTTCAAATGACAAACTAACTACAACACTACAAGGCGTTTTTAATCAAGGTAACATTTAAAACAAATTACATTGACTTCTATTTAGTTTATTTATATAGCGCCAAATCACAAGTCATTAAGAGAACATAAATATTGTTGAGTGGTGTCTGACGATGCTCTGTGAGGTGAACCCAGCGCGGCTGCTGAATATGTGAGAGCGTGATGGTTCACAAACTGCAGTGTCATTCACAAAGTGAACCTGCAAAGAAGCACATTACTGGAAAAGCTACCAGCTGTCACGTCTGGCGGAGCATCCAAGAACGCACGTCAGTCATCAGTCTTGATGATGCTGAAGTTGCCTGAAGGTTGAGTTATTTTTTTTTTATCCAAGAAGCCTTTAATAAACAGGGAAGGTTGGGTATAGACCAGTACTGTATCCTACAGGTTGGTGTCCTTAAGCCTTGCTCTCCCATAAAATGGGTCATTTCATGAATTTGCTCTGAATGGTTAGAGAGGTTATGTGTAAGGCGCCCACCTCTGTGAGTGAGAGCGTATATGTTTGCACATTCTCGGACAACATGTGAACATTATTGTCCTCAAATGAGTCATTTGTCCTTTGAATTAAGGCACAGGGACCGATTCTGGTCCTGAGGCGTTGCTCCTCCACCTTCTTGTGCACGGGTGGTTGGATTTCTCCAAAACACCAGTGCACTCTTCGTTCCATTTTTCTTTTCCTGGAACAGAACATTGGGATTTCCACAGGTGTTTCGGGCGGTCGTCAGGTGCCTGTCCTTATCCTTTTGGCTTCTGTGGAGGTGGATTGGTTCTCTGATAACCCCTAGTTTGTGCTGTAGTGGGTGAATATTGATCTGTGTGGATGAGTTTCCTGTAAATGTCTGTTTATTTATAGCTTTCCATCAGTCCCAGTTATAACAGCACAGTCTTGGAAAGCCAGCCGGTTTTCATTGGCGTGTTCCCTGGTAATTTCCTGTTGGTGTCCATGTAGTTTATGTCACCTGTGAAGGCCTGTACCTCCTGACATTTTATCCAGGTGTCACCACATCCCCGAACCAGTGGGTTGCTGTTGCCCCTGGGGAGGAGTTCAGTCCTCTCTTCTCCACTTCTTCCACAAGTTAGCTACAACAGGGAGCCCGTGGCACAGCCATGTCTCTGATGATAGAATTCACCTCTGTAAGTAAGTGGTGCTGAGGCACAGGTCCACGAGTGAGCAGATCTGGTCTGTGTAAAGGTTGTTTCTGGTGGTGAGGATGCTATCTTCTTCCAGTTTTCTCCTTACAGCTGTTAAGACAGTAGTTGTGATGCTGGTGAAGAGCGATGTGACATTAAAAACACCTCAGTATCCACTTTCAGCTCCCTGATCTTGGAAGCATACGCCTCTGAATTGTGGATGTGGTAGCTACATGTATCTGCCCTGAATATTGAATTTCACGCTGTACAGTAGGTTAGCAGCATGGTATAGCTCATGTCTTCTTCAATGGAAAAAGGTTGGCATTAACATGCACTCCTCTATGTTCTGATAGGAGAGTCCATGTGTGCAAGGGACTTGTGTGCATTACAGTGTGTTGCTGTGTTTACATGCACTTTAATAACCTGGATACAGTGGGATTTCTTAAGTAAGCTAATTTCTTCACTTTCAACAAGAAAGCTGTTTTCCACAGTCGAGGTGGGGGATTAGAAAAACCCCATTTCCCCAGCTAGAACTCTCTTTGCAGTGCAGAAGCATAACCAGGTTTCTAATCAGCATTTTGCAATAGCACGTGTGCAGGACAAAAGTCAGAGGACAGCGGATCACAAAGCGATGCCTCCTTGTATTTAAGTCGAGTTCGCCCAAAACTAAAGTGTCCCGTAAAAGTCTTCTTTGTTTGGCTATGTTTGTCTTTCTGCAAGCTCGATCTGCATGTATCAGCCAGAATGCGAGTGTGTAAATATCTAATATACACGTACTAGACTGCTGTAATTATTGTAACAAGGGTTTTGTGTTTAATTGGAGATGATGTCAGTGCATGTTTGGAGTGTGTTTTCGACCTTCAGATGTCTTGAAAAGAATAAACGATAGTGTAAAAGGTGCCACGGGAGGCTTACGGGGGATGTGTTAGACAAACAGTGTCAGCTCGGCTGGCATCTCACTTCACTGAACTCCATGAATTATATGTTTGTCAGGTCTCCAGGGGCCTGACGACACTAAGCTGTATGCATCCAAGGATTTTGACAATTACCCCACGAGACTCCAGAAAGTCTGAGGCCACATGAGAGTGGAATAATTAAAAAGCAGGGTAATGCCGCTCAAACGCAGGCGAAGGTTCCCACTCTGTCAGGAGGAAGGAGGGCAAGCTGATGTCATTCAGCCTGAGGCGCGAAGAGAATACCCATGCCTGCTTTGCCAAACGCACCAAAAGGTCCCATCAAACCCTGAAAAGGCCTTTCATCGTTGCCAGTGTGCTCGCTAGAAATGTCTCCATGACATTCGACTGCCTCTTTAGTCACTGCGAGAGCTCATAAATTTACCCACCGTATATGGAGACATGTGCTGGTGATATTACCAGTGGCTTATAGCAAAGAGGTGGCATGATGTTTAGGCAAGTGGGCCAAGGACGGGAAGCTAAGTATGTTTCTTTCTTTTCTTATTTTTTATTAACTAGATCTGGTTCAGTTGAGTTTGGCAACGGTTTCTTTTTCAAGGTAGACTGGGCCAAGATTGCAGCTTCAAGTTCTACACAGTACATTCCAGCACATACAATACTAAACCTGGTCAACTATGTTTTTAGTAAGGCTATATTAACCTATAGGTTAGGCTTGGGGGCACCTGGGCAACAAACAGGGAGGGCAGGTGCCTCTTCGTTGCCCCCGGTAGAACTGCCCCATCATACTACATGTTTCTATGATGTTCACAGTAAAACTTTTTTCTTTGGAAATTATGTGAGTTTCTAATTTTTTGAATCTGCTTAAAACAGAACAGAATTAAATAGAATTAAAAAAGAATACCAGAAATGCAATTAGCAGATTATTGATGTAACTGATTTAGAGAGTTTTTCTACGCATTTATTTCAAGTGTTTTTTCAGTCTGTAAGTAATTACAGTTGAGGACTTTTGGACAAAAAAGGAAAAACATCGTGGTAGTCCTAGTCTGGTTGAGCCAGTCGAGGGGTTGTGTGTCTGTGTTGTCTGAATTTCTGTTTAGGATGCAATAAATGAATCAAACGGCTTGTAAATGGTTAGTGACATCATTTCAGGTGGTGTCTTTAAAAATTCATTCCTACTCATGTAGTAAAGCTACTGAAACTGTTCAGATTAGTTTGATTGATTCTGCATTGTGGTGGAACTGTGGTACAGCAGCAGTACAATACTAATTTACTGCTGACAAACACATCAGATGATTTAATTACAGTTTCTGTCAGTAAAAGGAGTCTAGGGGGAGCTGGAGCTACACATCCGCAACACTGGGAGTTTTGTTTCTATTTTCTTGAAAAGCACTCCAGGGCAATTTTGCAATTAAAATTTGCAACATAGTCTTCAGTGTATGTGGAATGAAAGTGTGCACTCCGGCAGCTTGACGTACTGTTCTTGGTGATATGGCGCCATGAAGAGAAAAAGGCACATGACATTGGATAATATCACCCAACATCCTTAAAGACATCACTCTGACATCATTAGTTATTTAGTCTCTGAGTGAACAGAAGTCTATCATTGATCACAGAAGATCCTGAGTCCCCGAGTTCCCTGAGTTTGTTTTGAACCTCCTGCTCCTGCTTTGGAAAAGAATGTCCCATACATAGCTACTGGCCATAGTAGCAGCCCGGAGCTCTGGAATGCTTACGTTCATTTGGCATGCTAGAAAACATTTGTCTCAACCTGTTGAACTAGTCATGCAATATGACTATGGATTTCTCTCAGTATTTGTCTAAACTCATCCGGTTCTTAGCTGCACATTATGGAAAGACCTCAACAAACTGTCAAAAATGTAGAAAACCTTGAAAGCTGGAAACCAGTTTGCATTTTACACGTTTATGAGGTAAATGTTTTTGTTCTTGTTTCGACTCACACAGTTTGTTAGTTTGCCTCATTTTGACTTTTCCTCCGTGTTTTAGGTCCTGGAGAAGAGCGTGCGTCTGGAGTGCAAGTGTCACGGCGTATCTGGATCATGCACCACCAAAACTTGCTGGACGACACTCCCCAAGTTCCGACAGCTGGGATACATCCTCAAGGAAAAGTACAACCAGGCCGTACACGTGGAGCCAGTTCAAGCCAGTCGCAACAAGCGTCCTACCTTCCTAAAGATCAAGAAACCCCATTCCTATCGGAAGCCAATGGACACAGAGCTGGTCTACATTGAGAGGTCGCCGAACTACTGCGAGGCCGACCCGCTGACCGGCAGCATGGGAACGCAGGGTCGTCTGTGCAACAAAACAGCTCAGCAGCCCAACAGCTGTGACCTGATGTGCTGCGGTCGGGGATATAACACACACCAGTACTCCCGAGTTTGGCAGTGCAACTGCAAGTTCCTGTGGTGCTGCTATGTTAAATGCAACACCTGCAGTGAAAGGACAGAGGTGTATACGTGTAAATAGAGATATTTATTGGACATGTATTGACAGCTTGAATGGTGATCTGTGTGTGTGCAAGTTGTTAATGTATTTCAGTGAAAGGGTTCTCGGTGACTGTGTGAAGGGACTGACTTGCTGTCTTCCGCAATCACAGCAACCACCTTCTCTGACTTTGTGTTGATTATATGGATGCCAATGTATGTCTGTCGTCACACTGGACTCAACACATGGGCTCTTTCATATTTTTACAGTTTTTTTTTTTTTTACGTTGAATGCCATTTAATGCCCCTGGAATTGACTGCAAGCCATACTAGTCTACTGACACGACCCCTCGCAAAAAGTGACGTTTTTGTTTCTTTAAGACTAATAATTTATTCAGTGAGAAAACTACTGATCATTTTGAAAATTCATTTTCAACTAAATCTGGTGAGATTTTGCTTTGGTGTAGATTTGCGTGCACAATAAGCAAGACCACTTAAACACTGGAGCTAAAACCTGAAGCGATCAGAACAGAATGTGACTGAATGACCTGAAGCTCACGTGCATTTAGCCTGGCAGAGTAAAAAATGAAACTACTGATTCACACTCAGTATAATAGTATTGTTTTCTACTTGTTTTGTCCCCCACCCAGTTCGCTGCTAGTTGTCTGGAAAGTTATGGAGTTTGTGACTGAGCAGTTCTCAACTCTTCAAGCTAAGCTGTCACCACCTAAAGCAAACACAAGTTTCCAGGCATAAATCCCCCTCAATGTTGGTTGATAGAATATATTTTGTAAGAGATTATTTTTATATTAATATTTTTTTTATTTATTTTCTATCTGTAAGATCTATTCCTTGTTATTTTTAAGTGTTCATTTACTGAGTTTAGCTAAAGGAAATGGCGCACTGAACCACTGGTTTAAAATGTGCCTTCCTCAGCAGGAATTTAGCATTAGCATTAGCCTTTGTAACCTCTTTAATCTCTACAAAGTTAAACAGTGAATTTGTAAGCATACAAAAGCTACTTGTCCACGACACCTACAGCCTTTTTCTCACAGTTTCATATTTTGAAATGTATTGTTTGCTGCCTAAGTATGTGCTGTTGTTCCCCACTCTTCCGCCGGCGTTTTAGCCACAATTCCCCAACAGACACTGCACAAGTCGTTAGCTGCTAGCCGCAGTTTAGCAGCTAGCTTCTGTTTGGCTGCTAATGTCTAACCTCCAGATTATGTATGAAAGGATGCTAAAAATAGAAATTAACACAAAATTTAAATAACAGCCTTTGATTAATGTTTAAAAAAGTAAAGTAAAACTACATGTTTTAGGTTTTTATTTAGACCGTGACATATGATCAAGGAACCTGCAGCACTTGAAGCTTGATTCTATTTTTATTCAAATTTCATGTAAAGCAGTCCAAAATACTTTAACAGGTTACCTTAACTAAAAGAGTCTGCCAAGCAAAGTAAAACTAGTCTTCAGTCATTATAGTTAATTATCATGACAGGGTGATTAGAGATTGAAGTGTAAAATATCTTCCTCGCAGAAGGAGGGTGCATTAAATGAGTCGAGGTGCTGAAACCATGCAGTTAATTCACAGTTCTTTTGTTTGGTTATTAATAAGAGTGCCCGTCAGTCGTAACTCTCATTAAAGTTTGTATGTGACTGAACTAATTAAATCCTGTTACCCACCTGCTGCTTAAATGATCTGAGGTTGGAGGCCACGCTGTCATTTCATTCAGTTTTGGTTAATAAATCTTGTCTCAGAAGTACCAATGGGAGTGATTTTTTTTTTTTGTGATGCATTTTTACAACTTTAGTTGTATTTTGGGAACAGATCAGAGTGGATGGGGTCATGTTGTACAGGGTGTCACAGCAGTGTGTGTTCCTCAGCGAGCAGTGGGAGTGTGGAGCTGCCGGCTGATGGATTACTCTGACATCTGCTTCATTCACTCCTCGATGGCGTTGCTACAACAACCACAGCGTGCCCCCCAAAAATGTTCCTCTTCTCATCTAGAGGCCAGACTGCCCATTAACAAAATGGTAACCGTGCAAAACCCAGATCAAATTTGAATGCTGTTTATTTCATGGACATGGCAAATGGGCAGAAAGTGTGTGTGTGTGTGTGTGTGTGTGTGTGTGTGTGTTGTGGGGGCTTAACGCAAAGGGATGATGTCAAGAAGGATTTCAATCCAAGCAACTAAAAAAGGTCTTAACTCCTGGAATAAGTGACACAAAACATTCCTCAGCTAAACATGTGTCTCAATAGTGACACTTTCAAAAGGCAGCTGGCCAAATAGTCTTTGGTAGCGTAACACCGAAGCTCTGTCACTGAGAACTCGACAACATTATCTAACACAGCACTGGCTTGTTACTCGGCTTTTCCATTCACACCTCACAGAGATTCAACTGAAAAGCAAGTCACATAATACACACAATAACACACATGATTATAATCTATTATTAATATTATTACTAATAGCACTAATCCAGTCCTATGCCATAAATACTGCATCACTAAATTCCACTGGCTCAATGGATCACCTACATTTACAATCAGTGTAGGGGTTTGGGTTTTAAAAAGTGACAGGTTACAGTTGCCCTGTAAAAATGTCATTAATAGCCTAATTGTTTTATTGATATCCTCAAACTAATGTTGCATACTATGTTTGATTTCTTATGCTTTATATTTGATGAATATGCTTTCAGGTTTTGTTTGGCCACCTCACAATCCAAACATTTTTAAATCTTTGTCATGACTTATGTATAAAATTTGAAAAGTAAAGAGATAAAATATCTCCATGTCTGACAGCATTGTTAAAATATGTGTGTTCCATAAATTACTTAAATGACAAACAAAATAAATATTAAGCACGGAATTTATTAGCTGCCTGGTACAAAGTGATGCAGAATTAGAGGGGGCCGTCATGTAATCTAATTTTCTTCCTTCCGCTGTGCCACATGTCTCATCTATCCCCTTAAATGACATTTCAGATTCAACTGTGCCCTTTCTAGAATTGACAGAAGCTGACTACAAAGGCAGGACACAGTGATAACTCACGGGACAGCACCGAGTCATCCTCAGCAGACCTCACTCTGTTAAACCAGGCCGCTGCTTTGTGGTGTTTTTCCTATAAACACGAGTGCGTCACTGCCAAAGTTCCCTGTGTTTACTGCCTCTGTGGAACTGCCGGTGCCACCCTCCCAGTGTCTTAATGCATGCAGTGCACCTGTGAACACCTGCATTGTGGTGGTACTGCAAGATTTATGAGCTCCAGGCTACTGCGTGAGCTTATTACAGTGACTGCCTGTCATCGTTTTCTGAGGCTGTGCACAGGAGAGCTCACAGAACTGTAATCCACATTAGATATTAGATATATGTTCATAAAACGTAGCTCTCTTTCAGCATTAGAAACTAGCAGGCTGGTTTCATGCTTGGCTTGTTGAAGGAGAGAGTCTTTGTCAGAATGTTGATTATTTAAGACAGAGGCTGCTTAATAACTATCATTATTGCAGTGCCTTGAGATCGAGGGCCAATCACAGTCCAAACAGGAACCCGTCTGCCAACAGTGACGTTGCAGCCGAGGAATGAGCCAGAGACAAGGTACACATACTTTGGAAAACCAAAAGGTGTTATGAAGATTTTAATTGGAGGATGCATAAATCAAACTTCTCATATCATGTAGCCTACTTTAAACAGTGCATCTACAGTAAATCAGAATTTGGCTCAGACGTGATTGAATGAATGATGTGTTATTTGTCGGTTACAATAGGTTGAGGTATGCCAGGTAATGATAAATGTATAGCCCTCAGCTAAACCTCATCTGCCTGGTTGTAAAACAGCCTCATCTGCAAAGCAAATAATAGCAATAAAATTGTTTTGGAAAAGATATCATACTGGTAATGATACAGACAGTTTTGTTTTCATTTGGGCAGGTTTTAAAATATCCCATTTTGTTTTTTGACTCAACCCCAATACAGCAGCTGTTCAACTGTTGTACTGCAAGTTTAACACAACCCCAGCCTGTACTCAGCTGATCTCTTCTCCGGATCCCACACTGTGCCCAGTGACGTGGGGTGAGGTTCATGACCGATGAGGTACCGAAGCTTCTACTTCAATAAGCAAGGCTTTTAAAGTGCTTGATTAAAGCAGACCAGATTTGGGCTTCCTCTCTAATAATAATAATGAACACTTTATTGATCCGCTTGAGGAAATTGTTGAACAGCTGCAAGATCTGCGTCTGTGCTGCTACAGGGTAGCGGTGTCATGTCCAAGGGCACCTCGACATGTAGCCTGGTGGAACTGGGAATCAAACTCCCTCAGTGGGTTTGAAGACGACTAAGCTATCGTACCTCCTGTTTCAACAGTTTAGAAAAATCCTTGAGTTCTGAGATGTAATCTTCCATTTTGTCAGCACAAATTTAACAGTTTACAGACTTGAAGTGAAACAGCTCCTCCCTCACAGTGCACCACTGTGCATATGGACTCAGCGCTGCCCCCTGTCTGTGCGGCATGGTACTTTCTTTACTTTACTTGGCTGATGCTTTTACACGAAGCGACTTACAGGGAGCTAGCGCTGGGTGTCTGACTTGGGTCATTTGCGTCCTTTTGCAGCACAGTCTGAGGCCTAACCCATTGAGCTACCAGGCCGTAGCTTTCTGCCTCAGCCTGTTTTCACTGTGCATTGGGACTGATCAGAAAGACTAAATATGCAACGGGCATGCACTAAATACTGACATCAGTCAGTGTGTGACACAGAAGTGGGACAGCTCATTACTGCCTCACCTTCATGCACCTCCAAGCTGCATGAAGGTGTCACAACGTCGCACATTTTCTGAATACTACACAGACCTCAGCAGTTTCTGATGTTACGTTCACAGTCACCTGCTTGTTTCATCATTTTTCCCCAAACAGATCAATCTGTGGAGCAGGAGAGATCTCCTGCGACGGGCATTAAGACTCAGCGGAGATGTACTTTGGTTACACACCGAGCCGTGAAGCCGTGCTGGAGGTCCCAGGTCCCCTTTGTTTCCTGTGGTGATTGACAGGCAGCTTAATCCCTGAGAAGCCAAAGGAAATAACATCAAGATGCACGTAATTACACTTTTTTTTGTCCCGCAGGCCTTTCTACCACATGTGTGGCATGTATCTGAAATTACACTCCACGTATGAAAAGGATTAGAAATGATTCTCCTGCCTGTGTTAGCTTGCAGTTCATACCAATTTTTGAAGTATACAGCAGAGTATCACGCTGTTATTAGAGCTTACTGTGTAGAGGAACTAAATTATGACTTGTCCCTACAAAGGTTTACATCAGACACTACACGCTCGGCTCCTTTTGACTGTAAAAACGTGTGAAGAATGCCGTAATGAAACACGGTCGGTGCGTCCCTGTGGCCATGCTGACATGAACACCAAACAGGCAGGCATCAGCTACACATGCAGCTTCCTGCTTCACAGCCAGAAAGCTATAATTTCTCATCAAAAATAAAAGCCTAAAAGCAGAGTGTGGGCCGAAGGGTTGAATCAGCGGCTAAAACAAATCCTGTATCCTGTTTCAGTTCACCGCACGAACAGCTCTGAGGAATCGTAGCCGAGGACGCTCTTTGTACAGAGAGCAGGTACGCTTCAGGTGACGCATAAATTCCTGTGTAGAATTTGCTCATTCTCGACGGTTTCATCACCTCACACCGCTCACGGTTGGTTCGAGCTGAGGAATGTGGTGGATCATCCCGCAGCAGCGTGGGCCGCTGGAGGAACCTCAAAACGGTTTTGACAGTCAATCGAAAATAAGTTTGAGTAATGAGCGGCCTGACGACAGACTAACGCTGTATCCATGTATCCGCGCCAGCTCTGCCCTCGTCTAATGCTTTCAGCTGGGAATGCCTTAAGGCAATAATCGGTTGTATTTTCAGGTCAATCATGTCCGTGTTGCTGATACTGAGTCTTTTCAGAGTGTGGAAAGGCTTTTTGAGTTTGTTCCGTTAGCATTCACAATGCTAACAAGCTTATTTATAACATGATTTAAACTAAAGGACAGTTACACTTGAATTATTACACACGGAAATGATGAATTACCATGGATGTATTTTGTATCAAACATATGATTTATCCACAAGTGAATTTCCATTATGTCTCGTTAGAGAATTCAGGAAGCTTTTATTCTGGTGACCACAAGAGCAGCTGGGCACAATGTAGGAAAGACTGGCTGCACACATGACTTGTTAATAGGAAAAGAACCAGCTGGTGGAATCGAGGCAAGTTTTAATAATGACACGAGCAACCTGAAGTTACAAATAAAATACACAGCACCACAAATACTAGATGCTGCGGCTGGATATGTCAACCCACTGAAACGGAAACAAGAATCGATTTGATATAGTCATGAATCCTTTTTTCGTATACGCTGCACAGTAGATGATCTGTGGGATCTTTCAGCTCTACAAGGCTTTGGGTAACTTTCTGTGACTCCCTCTGAGCAGACAGGAACTCTGAGCTTTTGTTTTCCTCTCTGAGACGTGGGTGTGCTGACACTACCTGTGCAGGACCTCCCCACACGTTATCTATGTGTCCAATCACCTGTCTGTTTTCATGTATGCATTGCTTTAGCCAGGAAACTATTCTGCCTGCATTCATCCAGCACGTATCTTTATGAGCCTCATGAGGAATTACTGAGATAAGACACACTCGTATTGTAAATGTGCACAACTCTGGAGTTTGCACCAGCGCTGCATGCTTCAGCAGCCTCCACGATACAGCTCTTAATCGCCGTGGAAGGTAGTCTTGTTTTTTTTTGTTCACTGCCCAGATGTTGAATGTAGAAGCTCTTTTGATTTGACAGTTTGGAGGTTCACAGTGAGGTCACTGCAATGGCACAGCCTTACAAACCGTGGAAACTCGGAGATTAGTTTAATAATGATGACTGCGAGGCTTAGTCATTCACTCTGGGAACATTAGCTCAGGACGGAATCTGTGAGCTTTCTGCTGTGCTGCTTTAAAACAACAAGTTTCAACAAGTGACAAGATATGGATTCCTTAAAGAAAAAAAAACACCTCGTGCTTTGGAAGCGAAGGCGGCCCCGACTGCTGCTTCTCTGTAAACATTATGCAGATCCTGTGTGGGTCTGTGTGCCGTACTAACAGCTATATTGCATGTCAGCTTGTCAGGGTAACATCACTGCACGAGAGCACAATAGCAACAACATTTATGTACCTGTGGGTTTGGTGACCTTTCATGTTGCTGCAGCCTCTGATGTTCAGACAAAGTCTGGCAGAGGTAGAAAGGAGACAGAGATCAAAACCTTCTCAACATCTCTAATGCAATTATACTTAAACTTTTTTCTTTTCAAGTTGAAAGAGATTCCCCTTGTAGTCCATGAAACCTGCAACTAGTGATGGTGGGATGGGTCCACCGCTTGTTATTGTTTAAAGAGCAATTACGTAAATCTTTTAAGAAGAGCAGGAACCTGAGGCACTCTCACTATTCAACCCACCAACGATTTCTTGGCTCGGTACCAGAAATTGTGTCAACATTGCACAATTCTGGTTGTCGCACTTTACATATAGTGTTCAGTTCCCTGCAGAAAAAGTCCAGGTGTGGAGGTTCAGGGTCATCAGACCTAATGCAGGCGACGGCTTCTGACTGAGTTCCTGTCACATAACTGCACTTGACTTCCGCTTTCTATTATTTTCACCTAAAAGTGAGGACGTTTGAGTCCTTTGAGTCAAATGTAAAGTGTTATATAAATGCTGTTAGTAAAATAGAGTTTGACATTTCTCCAAGGGGATCAATAGAGTATCAGTTAATTTGGGAAATAGAGTCTAGACAATGTTTAGAAAGAAACAGAAGTATCCAGTTACTGGGACAGACAGATGAGTAAATGATCATTTTGACTTGTTCATGCTTCTGATTTTTCGAAGCCTAGTTCTTACACTGTAAAAAAGAAAATGTTAAAAGTATTTATTATTTCAAGGCAATGAAGTTCGGCAAAGGTTTGAAGTTTAGACTATGAGGTGAACCAACTTCTCTTAGCTTAGAGAAAGTCTAGCCGAGTAAATTTAAAAGAAATTGTCAATAGCCCACCTGTGAGCAGCTTCTAAACAATCATGACCAAACAATTTAATTAGGATTTACTAATTATGATAAGTGTGATGATGAGTTTCCGTATTCCTCAACTAAACAACATGAGTTCACACAACGTTCTTGGTTTGTATGAATCTCAGTTTAAGACTTTAATTTGTCAGGACTCGCTAGTTTTTCTTAGGGAACATCAAAATTGTACTTAAAACTTAAAACTCTGAGGCACACCTTACCCCTCTGCTTGTGTTGTATTGTATCTGCCTCACTGCAGACGCGGCCAACATAGTTTAACTACTTTCATTCGTATTTATGGCCTAAAAAAGAAATAGAAGTTGCATTTTTACAGTGTACTTTCTACAAACACCTGCCCAGGCATGTGGTCAAGGGAAAAATTGCTGTTATGGCAAAACACTTTTGATGATTTGTTGCACAAGACAAAACAAATGTGGATCCACTGAAAGAGAAGCAGCTTGACAGCACTACCGCCTGATCCATCAATGTGCTCGTCAGACAATAGGTTTGTGGAAGAGAAGACGTTTAAAATAACACTTGAGGCTGGCAGATAAATGCGTCTCTGGTGAAACCAATAGTCAGCTGTTGATGACGAGTGTTAATACAGAACCCTGCTATTAGCAGATTAACTCTCATAAGACTTCAATTAAGGACCAGGCGTTGACTCACCTGCAGCGTTGACAGAAGTACGTCCAAGTATTTCTGAAAACCTTGTTGCCTTCTAACCCCACCGCTGTAAACATCACGTGGTGTCTACGTTCTAATGCGGGTTATGACAGTGTGTGCGTGTCACCACGTAGTGACCCAGCGAAGGTCTGCGCTGGTGACTGTAAAATGTTCAAATAAACACACAGGATCAAAGTTTCTCTGACTAAACAGAATAAAAGGCTATTTCATTCCTGGGACGTGCATTCTGCTTTCCCATGGCTGCCTCATGTTGCTTGTTGCTGCCCCCCTCTCCATCATTGTTTGGACAGCTTGAGGCCTCCTCAAGAAGGGAAAGTTGATATTTATGTTGAGGCTTTCAGACTAACCACAAGCGGGAGGAGCTTTTGCCCGGACTCAGGCACCCTGCCACTGATACTAACTTTTATTCATAGCTCCTTGGGAATAAACAGACAGGTTCAGACAGCAGCCCTCACTTTTAACAGGTGAGACTTGTGTCTCTGTATTCTGAGCGTTGGCAGGCTGCGTCACCAAATACTCCGCTAAGACATATTTTCCATCGTGCTCCCGAGGATGCGGCTCTGGAAGGACGTTCCACCTCCACGCAGCCCCCAGGCCCGTGCTGGTGTGGCTAACTGGAGGAGCAGACCTCTTCTGTCTCCTTATTGGCTGAGAGGCTGGTTCAGCGTGAGGTCAGAGGTGTCCATCGGTGTCATCCTCCGCCCAGAAAAACACAGCTGGCCAGAGCAGTGACATCACAGCAACAATGATAATTGAATAACTGATGGTGGCCAGGCTGACTGCATTGGTCTGTAAACCTGTTACTCACGCGCTGTTGCTTTTTATCTCACTTCTATAGAAGTATTTACACCGTTAACATTCAGAACTTTACACAGTTTTAAGGAGCAAGTTGCTGTAGTCACTAAAATTGTTGCTGAAAAGAAGCGTGATCTCTTCCCTAGTGGCCACAGGTGGAAGTGCAGCTCTGTGTCGATCATGACGCTTGGCCTAGAAGCATTTCACCCGTAGAGAGCGTAACCGTGTTGTTTGTTACCAGCAAACTATTTCATTGTCAGATCAGGATTCATTTGGGCTAAATGATAATTTTGAAAGTCCAGATGAGCCAGAAAACTCATTTATTGATCCAGTATCCAGTTCTTATGATAAGTAACAGTAATGTTCAGCCTTTTTTTAAAGCTTTATTTCTCGAGGGAAAACTTCACTGACGGGTCTCCCCTTTTTCAGGAACACCCTGATCACATTCACACCTGGAGAACAGCAACAATCTGACCTGCTGGCAACTGGGCAGCGCCACTAAAGCAGGTGGAGCTCTGCTCATAAACACCACAGTGGTATTGCTGAAGGAGTCCACTGCTCCTTTTTTGCTTGTCCCACCTTTCTTAGAAACAATGTTCTGAATGGGGAGTGGTCGTTCCAGTGAAAACTGTTCACAGTGACGTGTGCACATTGTTCTGGTAAGACTAGAATCCTCCAGTTCAATATCACTTAGTGATACTGATGTGCACAGAACATAATGCTGCTGCCAACATGTCCAGCTGTAGTCAGAGGCTGCACTATAAAGTGCCCTACAAAGACGGCGCTGAGATGAGATCTGCTTCCACCCTAACAAACTAAACAGTACACCTGTAAGAATGCACCCCCTTTGTGCGCCTTACTGGAAAGAGAAAATCAGATCAAATCCAGGTATTTGCAAACTTGTCCCTAATTTCGGGGCTACGTGATAGGCCGACCTAGCAGAGACACAATGGTCGTTCCTCCCCCTGGAATAATGCGGCTGGAATGCTTAGCAGGTTCCTGGAGGCCATTCCCCATTCAGCAAACAATCACTGCCAGGTAATAAAAGAAGCGTTTGTGTGATATGTCAGCAGTGTGCACCAGGCTTAAAAGCAAGGAGATGGTGTGGTGAGATTGCATTCACTGTTTTCTCCCAGAGGGGAAAGCTATACTGTTATTACCAGTAGCCACTGACACAGCTACAGTACTTCTTTGAAATAAAACGTGGCAAAGGCGCTGTCAGACGATACTTGTGCGATCACGGCCGCCGTAAACTGCAGTTTCAGGTGCAGGTCCAGATATTCTCCGGTTACAGGCGCAGGTACAGCACATGTAGTGATACTAAAATATTTTATTACGGTTACATTTCTTTTGTCCCGTGAACATGATATTAGGTGTGCAGAGAAAAACTGTACTGTGCTGCGTCTTCTCGTAAATTACCTGTAGATCAAACCTTGTGGGCTGAGATAGTTTCTGCAGCGATGTTGAAATCTGCCAGTAGACTGAAAAAGACTGGCAGCCACAAAGCCATAAAGCTAGTCTGCACATGTGTGTTTTCTCCGTGCGCCTTAAAAACACACAGGTTTGTTGTGTCTCATCTGCCTATGGTGTAACTGTGAGCCACAGACTTATTAAAGCCATTCATCATTTCACCCTGTCACACAGCAGAGGGGTGTTTTACTACAATCAGTTTTTTTGGATGCCTGGTGGTGTTTCTGCAAGTCTGTTTCCGAAACGGTCGGCTCCCTGTGTCGAGTTTAAGTAAAAACAGAAAACAGTGATTGCAAATCATGTCAAACCACGATCAACTGATCGAGTGACAGGGTGAATCTGTTCACTTCCTCATCAACCACTGTTACCAGTTCCAGAGCTGCTTGTGAGCTAGTTCACTTCAATCCATTTATTTGCAGCAGGCAAAGAACCATCCCCTGGCCCCATCTCTAAACCATTCCAAGCATCACGCTTGTGTTGGTATGTGGTGCCCTTGAGCATGGCCTGTTATCCTGCAGAGCTCCAGTAGAGCTGCTCGGTGGCTGCAGCTCAGACTGTGGCTGCACCGGCAGACTCCAGGTGTGAATGTGATCAGGGCGTTCCCGAAAAATAAATGTGGTGAAGTGTATACAACATAGTAAAACACTTACGCTACACTGTAGGTCTTTCAAGATCAAGCGTCTTGAAGAACAACACGGGAAACATACATGGTTTATATATTAGCACATGCTCCATTTATCCGTTGCGTCACATTTTACCACTGAGCCGACACTTGCGAACTCCCAGTGAACTTCATCATTTTGTTGGTGCTGTTACGTCTTTGGCAGATCAATGGGCGCGCCGTCACTGTCCGAAAAACAAACTGGTGCTTTCCCTTAAGTCCAACAGAGCTGCAGCAGGGCTTACACCCTGCTGTCAGTGGAACGCCCGCATGCAGTGAAATATAGCTGTGATGCAAAGACACGGAACAGGATGCATAAAATGGAAAACGTTGTGTTATTTCACAAGACGTTTACATCAAACAACGTATTAAAGGGATTTCTTCCTCTGAGGACTGATTTGATTTATTAAATAGTTCTATAGGAGTGGATGTGTGTGCCCGTCGACCGCTGGGTTGTTAAAGTTAATCCTCTTAGCTCCGCCGCAGTGTTAAACATGGACAATGACCCTCCGTAATGTGACTACCGGGAACAATCCCAGGGGCTGTGGAGATGCTAAACAGCCTGGCGTGTTGGGTTAGGCCCCCCTTTAGAGAAGAGTGCGCCCTGAAAGAGGTGATATTTTTCAGCATGTCTGTCTGGTGAGCAATGATAGAGCTGCCTGTCACATTTTTCTCCCTGACTACAGGGGCTCCCTTTCACAGGAGCTCACAGGCCCTCCGATGTGACACACAAACACCCTTCCACCCTTCCTTGTTTGCATTCAAATGTGATAAAGCTAAGAGGTGACTTTCCCCCACAGCTGGGCAGAGAACGGATTAGGTCAAAGTGAGACAGGCTTCTTGGAGATCCTGCCTCCTTGAGCGGTCATACAGAGGAAGAAAAGAGGCCTCACTAAGCTTAGCTTTGGGAACCAGCTGAGGGGCTTCGCTATCCCTTTCACACTCCCAGTGTTCCCAGTGGCAGCCAGCCAGCCATGGTGACCAGCTCACAGACAAGGCTAGCCATTCAGCACGCTCTCTTCCCAATGCAACGGCGCAAACCCGCCCCAGCACTGAGGTCTCCGAGACGTGTTAAAAAGCCTATCTCATATTATTTCATCATGTGTGTGTGTTTGTCATGGTTTAAATATATAATCTGCAAGACGTCTATTGTTCCCATGTGTTCCTTCAAATCTAGCACGCGGAGAAGCTGCGATTTATTTTACAGCAACTTGTGTTGTTTACTTACATTTTTATTTTATTTATCAATAATAAAAAGCTCAAAAGTGCACCATAAAAAATGATGACACGACAAGTTGCCACTTTTCTGTAGGAAAAAGATCAATAATGCTAATAAGGATGAATTGTTTATTAGGGAGGTATGTTCACTCCAGATTGCATGTCAGTATTTCTGTGGTTCCTCTCCACGGTTGCTGGCCCACATTACAACCAGCTGACTGTCCCTGAAGCACAGTTTGTTTAAAGCTCATCTCTCTGTTGACATTGGCTTAATCCACCACAAGACACAGGATGCGTCTATTTGAAAATAAGCAAACACAGTTCCGCTCGCATGCTGCTGGACTCAGGTTCACGTTGTCACATGTTCGTGATAAAGAAAGGACATATAGTGTATGGATTCCATTAAAATAACAGGGAAGCATTTTACCTGAGGCCTCTCATCATTTTCTGATCATTAGTGCTGAAAGGCCTTTGATGACATTCACCATAATACCGCTCCTCCTCTGGTGACTGACTGTTTGTTGTGGATTTAGCATCTAGATTGGCAGCATATATTAAGAGTATAAAACCTCCTCAACACCTCCTCAGAGAACTCAGGAACCGGGGCGCCATCTGCAGGCTCATACTGACGACAACCATGCTCTGAGGCGCTGTGGGTGGTAATGAAATAACCGTTGTGACTAACCAGTGACTATTACTGCATGAAGCATGGGGTAAGTCTATCCAGTCAATGGGAGGCTGACGCGTGTTCACTTTAGTCCCACAGTAAAGGAAGTTCCGTTCTCCACTAATGTGACGGCAGAGGTTTCAGCTGTGTTTATTGGGAAGATGATATCTCGTGTTTACCACGAATGAGCCAAAGCTCCTTCTAACGCTTCACACAAAGTATCTGAGAAAAGATATCCCCTCAAAGCTGCACCGGTCGTGCAGCTGTGTGGACCGCGTGTCATCACTCACGCGTTTTCTCTCCTCACCTCAGAGACACACAGGTCGTTTGAATTGCATGAAAGGAAACACACTTATTTTAGCAGTAGTGGCTACTTTACCTCCTCGTTGGAGAAATTCCATCGCGGCATTCAGAACACATGGGAGGTCACAGCGTCCTTCAGATGATGTCACATGGTGTCGTTTTTCAGCCAGCAGCAGACAGACGTTTTATGATGGGCAGAGGGAAGTTTACTATCATTCATGAGCAGTTACAATCAGAATCATCCTGGAGATGAATGCCGTTTATAACGGCATCCATCCAACGGACAGCAACAACAACTTGACTTTCTCTGGCCATGTTTGTGAAGTTCTTCTTTCTTGGACAGCCGCCTTTCACTGCAGGGTGATGGGAACCCGCTCGACTGTGTGTAGCTGGCTGCTCATGGCCATCCGAACACATTTTATGTGTTATGGGATTTGATAATCTTGGAATCCATTTTTTAAGTGACCCCTTTGGCTTGTAAAATTAAAATGCGTTTTGGAGCCTAAACATCAAATGAATTCGATCAGTTTTCTTTTCAGAGAGATTATTTCTAACCCAGAAACTGCACATGTACTCCTCTCACTAAATCCATAGGAGGGAAGCTGAAAATCAGTGTTTAACAGAACAAAAATACACACATTCAGCTTCTGACCATGTTATTGCTCTAAATTATTATTTTGTTGAATCATCTTTTATGAGTTGCTGGGAAAAGTGTAAGACTGTTACCAGAGATCAAGGTCACAGGTCACGTCTGCACCTGGTGACCATAATGACCAAAACGATTTGAAGTACAGGGCCAGGGTTTTATCGGTTCTGTGCACTTTGGAGCTAAGTTAGCGTCGTTATTGTTGCACGCACTCACAAAGAAGTGATGCATCGAATAAAGTGCTTCTAATTGTGTCTACAACAATGCGATGCGCCTACGCACCGGTTTTTGTAAAGAGAGGTGAACAAACTCAACGTTTGTGTTGAGATTTGCAGTCCTGACTAAAAAAAAACAAACTTAATTACATCTTCACTCACTGATGACTCAGACGGCAGGAAAACCACTGAGCTCTCCGTATCAGTCGAATGGGAGGAACGCTACATCACGGCAAAGTGACACAGATATGAAGCACAGGCCCTCCTCCTGTTTCCTGCCAGGAGCTGAGGAAAGAACTGTCACTTTCAGCTTCTGGTTGCATGGTGGCTGAGAGATAAGCGATAACAGCGAGATAGAGCCCGATGGCACGCAGGTATCACATCACAGCTCCTTCACAGCTCACCCACGCGGACGAGCGCTGATCTCAGGCGACGATGGCAGAAAAGCACGAGCAGCGTTGAGTGTGAAGCTGGCGCAGTAGTTAGGCATTGTGGGATAATAATATAATAAGAAGAGGATGATCAGGATTTGTTTATGAAGCTGTTATGGTGTTTAAAGTATTCGCAGAGGGTTGTGACATTACCCCATCACCCGACAGGGTTCAGGGTTTTATTTGCAGTCAGTATGAACGGGAGCATAAAACATTTCATGCTGTAGTTCGTATGTTAGGAGCGCAAGATCATATTATCAGCATAAAAGCAAACCTAGGTTATGGATATAACCACGAGGAGGAAAGTGGGCTGAGAGAAGACTCCTGAGGTACCGCAATTACAACACTGACAGAATATTTTAACTAATGTAAAGAAAATGCAGAAAAGTGCAACAAAGAGAAGCCAGGTGTTTAAGTTCAAGGTCACGCTGCGTCAGTGCCCAGCAACACCATCAGTTGCTTTTTGAGTGACAGTCGGTCTGTGTGGAGAACAACACTTCAACAAAGAAACCACATGAATAATATTCTCAATGGTTTAGGGAGAAACAAAAAAGAACATGAAGCTTTTAAGCAGTTAATTATAAGTTGGGGCTGCTTCGCTGCGTCTGGTACGGGATGTCTCCAATCTGTGCAGGACACAATGAAACTCCAGATAATCAAGGAATACTGGAGCGAAACGCACTCACTAATGTCAGAAAGCTCCGTTTCAGGCAGGCGACTGGTTACGGCGCGCGTTACGCTACAGCGCATGGAAGCATCGTTGGGTTGGGTCCAGCTGGCAACCTCTGCTGCATGTCATACCCCCTCCCCCGCCTCCGCCGCCCTCTGCTTCCTGTCTGCCTCCTCACCTGTACTATCAAAGGGTGGGCACCGTTCAACTCAGCACAACCGCAGCAACAGAAACGACTTTGGGTTGGGCGACCTTCATTTTGCCAGTGGCCTTATTCCCATTGTGCAGTGGGTGTGTAGGCTGTGGAGAGACAGAGACGCGTAGGTGTAGCATCAGTCCCAGTGCTGCCCGGGCAGCGGGAGGCTGGAGGAGGGGAGGCATTTGTGAGTAATGAGAGGGAATGTGACAGCCCTTTCACAAGCCTGCTGAATGTCTGTATTCAGGAAGTTCAGCACCTGGTTCATGCTGCTCGTCGTCACGGCGAGGACACGCAGGCTATTATCACGTCTTCATACTATAGATGTCCACTCGCCGATCCTACCTCAACATGAAGTCATTAAGTTCTCAACCTCTCCTGTGCACATTATTAATAGACATCATTTGGACTTAACCACAGGTTTATACCTCATCCGTAATGATAGGAAGCACTGAGCCTCTCTTTGAAGCCAGACCCCAGTCGTCTGGAAGATGGATGCGCACCACTCCTGCAGATCGAGCTGATACCGTCACGTCAACAGCCTCGGGGGTCATAAAGATGGAGGCTTGTTCGTTTGCTTGGGTTTGGAACGTTACAGGGATGCATTTCGGCAGCAGTGGAAGTAAAAACAAATCCTATGGGTTCTGAGTGTCGTCTTTGAGCTGAGCAACGTCATGCGTCACCTTGTAGAGCCTTTCATTTACACACCAGGCTGAAACAGTGTCTACAGCAGATTCAGATACAAGATCCTGCACTTTCTACATGGATTTCTCCTGTCACCTGTCGATTTCTAAATACAGAGATGTGTGTCGCAGGTGGCCTGTTTGGAACAATGTTCCCTTTATGTGCACCCTCCTGATCCTCTGTCAGCTCCCCCCTTGGTCGTCCCTCCCGTTTGGGTTTCCCAGCAGTCACACAGCTCTAGGTCAGTCTGTCAGGCAGGTTTTACCTGCACCTGAACTCTGCGCCACCTCCTGCAGTAGCCAGCAGCACCGGCAGCGCGTTCTTATCCACTAAACAAACGGTGAATTCCAGGTTTGTGTCCCGAGGCTGTGATACTTCCATCACACATAGGCCCTAATGTTTCCACGGGAAGTTCCTAAAGACTACACCCGGGTCTAGAAACGCATTCTGTTGCTGGTTGTCAGAATGACACCTAATGTTATTCAGTCTAACTAAGCGACCTGACGATTAACATCACATGACCACTTCAAAACTGTGAGAAGAGCCCAGGGTTAGAAAGATACATAATTAAATTTAAATGTGTATATTGAATTATTTAATTATTACCACATAGTGCTAATACTTATACTTCAACTTTGGAAGTACTTACCCTCCAGTAAAATATGAATTCCTTCTTCTTTTGCTGTATAAACTACACACACTTAAACACATGAAGGTTTTCTGCTTGGCATGCTTTCAGGTATTTATAGCCAAAGGAACAATACATCAAGTTACGCGCAGACGAAAAAAAACAAGACAGGATTGTACCAGCTTGTGCCAACTCCGAGGTCTGTGAACCCCAGTTTACCTGGGATATCTTTGATTGGGATTCGGGAATGTCCCTCATCTCCAGACATCTAAACACGGCTGAGAACTTAGAAGTCTGTCTGTACTCACCTTAACAAATGTCAATGAGACACAGTGGTGCTTGAAAGTTTTGGGAACTTTTTTGGTGCCCAAATACGGAACAATGTAAAACGTGTTTCTCCACAAGCTCCTGCTTCATTTGCATGCGAGGTTGCGGTTATTCCAAAACAGGACATTTTTACTGACACTTTCAGTTGAGCTTCACTTTGATTTCTCACAAATTCCAGGCAGAATATTCCTTTACAACTCAGAACTTACAGGTCCATCAATGATCACAAACCATCCTGGGCTGGAGGCAAAGTCATGACGGCACCACCACCAGGTTCCACAGACGGTGCTTCCCGTTGCACTTCACAATGCTACGGCTGATGAGAAATGTGATCTCACTGTGATGACTGCTGGGACCTGGGTGCTCCTCGTCCGGCTCCGTCTGTCCTGCACATGGCAGAGAAACTAATTTAGTGTGTGCTATTTAAAGACTCTTCTCATGAACCAGTCACCAAGTCAATCACAAAGAAAATCAACCATCATATAGTTTGGCTTAATGCGTCGTACGATAGAGGAACATCAGCTGCCATCAAAAGAACCGCAGCCGCCGTCTGTGGAGTCGTCTCATGTCAGCTTCTGTTCTACAGTGTAGGTTTCCTATAAATGGAATCGATGAATGGGATCCCTCCTTTTCTTCTTTCCAAAAATCCAGTGGACCACTTGTTTAAGTTTAAAAATATTTACTTAAACAGGCACAAAAATGGGTCCATGTCAATTACACTTAAAAGTAATAAAGTTTAAGCTAAAATCAAAAAGGATGCAGAATGATTGAGAGGTCAAAAAACCATGTGGCTCCACTCTCCTCTCACCTTACTTCCTGTCTCTGCCAGCCTTTAAAAATAAAAGCCCTCTTTATTCAAGGTATCCTGAAATTTCTTTACACTGGCTTCATAAATATTTACATTTTAGTGTGTTTGAGGTAAACCTTTAAACGTGTCCATCCGTCTACACACTTTAGCCCATAATGACAAACTGAGAACACGCGCTAATTTTGAACACATCCCTCATAAGTGTTCTAGTGTCTAGACGTGGTTCGACTCACAGTTTACAAAGTCAATACATGTCAAATGGAAATAGTGCTGACTACAGTAAACAGTTCTAGCTAACCCTACCACATGGGTTCATTGGTTCACATAACTGTACAATGTGCAATTTCTCCAAACTGCCTGAGATCATAAGGTGCAGGGTCACAGTTGTGACACAAGTACCCAACATGCCGCACACAGTGACAGGATTCATGATGGTTTCTCAGACAGGGTGGCACGAAGCTCAGAGGAAACCGAATGCAATCGTGTTTTTCTGACCCTGCAGTCCTGCTCAAACAGGCATTTTTCTCAAAGACAACACAATCACATCGGAGACATTTTACATACAGCAGCAGGACGTACAGAGAACAGTGTTGCAACTTTACCAATATTTCATTATGACTCTGCTGAATCATCAGCAGTGAATCATCAGACTGTCTCTGCAAAGTCTCCACATTCCCATAAACGGTTTCACCAGCTGCATGAATGCAGCGGGGTGTTGGTTTACGTCTTGATTTATTTCGCCCGGGAAGAGACACCTAGTTCATGTGACAGGTGGAGAAAAAGAGGACGCTTGTGTTTTATAGGTTCTGACCACAGACAATTAAACCCATGGCTGTTTGGGACGGTGCACACAGGCAGGTTTTACTAGTGAGGACAGGACCGTGCTGGAATTCTTGAGGTGTGCACTAAGTCGGCAGTAAAAACACTCCATGTATCTATGCAGGACTCCCACACACAGTCAGCCCAGTGTAAAGTGGTCATGCATCCCGACGGATCTGTCACCAGATTCTTAGTCTGTCCCACAGTTGCTGACGGGCCTGGCCCAGCTCTTTGTCTGTCTGACTGCTGCACAACAGAGCAGATTCACATTCCCCACCGCCCCACATAGGCAGCACTCTGCCCTGCTCCGTGGGAGTAACTTTATGACAACCTGACACACTCTCAATTTGTCATCCAGTGAAAAGATGCTCATTAGCTGTGGATGGGAGCTATTTACGATCCCAAAAGCAGAAACAGGGAGCATCTGGCCTTTGTGGTGCGGTCGACTGCAGCCAGAAACCCGGGCGCTTAGTGCTAGGTCAGGCTACATTTAGTCTAAGGTACCTGCTCATTTAACGGGGAGAGGGCGAGGTGTAAATCAGAGGGGCTCCAGTTCACAAAAGGACCGAGCAATCGGCACAGCCTGAAACCTGGGAAGATTCCACAGTAAAGAGTGAAAATACCTCCAGTGATAACTGCTCCAGGAGAATTCAATACTATAAAAACAAGATCCAACTTTTCATCATTATGACGGCCTGTCCATTTCTAAGCTTTTGGGAAAATCCATTTGCAAAAGCAACACACATTCCTGAGCTGATTTGTTGCTCGTGGTAACAACAACTCAGTAGTACGTACTGAGGAACACGGTATTCAGAATGCAACGCACACAGACTCATTTCTATAGGCGATAACCAAAGTGCATCGTGCTAATTAGCCAGATTTTCTTTCTTGGGTTGCTGACTCTTTATTTGAACTTCTTAATAATTCTTTAAAGTAAAAATAGTCAAGCTTAAATTCTGGTTTGCAGTGAGAACCAGATGCCATAGATCCGAATGGGAACTGTGTCAACATCAGCTTCATGAGTGGGTGTGTACTAAACCTGCAAAAACAAAAATGCAAAATTGAGCACACTCCAACCCAGAAGGTTGTGGTAATGCACCTGAGAGCTGCCAACTGTCAGCAGCATAATAAGACGTATGTTTCCTGATCATCCACAGAAACTAGAAGAGGCCAGAGCCTTTGGAAAGTTCACTTTCACTGAGGACAACTGGGCTGTCCCGTTAGCAGGTGGATCCTTCTTCTGCGTCATGTTCTGCAGTTTCAGGCTGGAACTGGTTCATAGGAGAGAATAAAGCAGCACAAACCCTGATATTTGGGTTTGACTCAAGACAAGCACTTTCTGCATGGTTTGCTACTGTCTCAAAAGTTTGGGGCAGTAGATAAACTTATTACCTCCTAGAGCAAGAATACAGCGGCCTTCACCCCCCCGTGCCACTCATGAAGATGGTGCTTGTTACTCCTTTACGAAGGAGCCTCGCTTCTTGACAGGACATTCTGTCGGACGTCTTCTGAATCAAACACACAACAACATGAACATCCTGAGACCACGAGTAACACTGCCTGCCGTTGCTTGCTGGATGCATTCGGGCAAAACCCTTTGAGTGTGATTCACGTGTTCCCAGTGGAATCTGGTGGACGTCTTTTCAGGGTGTAAATAAATCACCTTGAAACTGAGCTGATCTTGGCAGAGCACAACAAGCAGCTCTGATTGAGGCTTAAAGTAGTGTGTGTGTGTGTGTGTGTGTGTGTGTGTGTGTAGGGGGGGTCACAGAAGCAGACTGCATGCCACACAGTGAGACAGCGCTGGGATCCGTCATCAGAACCATTATCCTTTGTTGTAGCCAGACCCACCAACGTCAGGTGATGAAAGTTCAGGTTAAAGTGCACTGGGCTGAGAAATCCTCTCCACTCTCCGCTTTCTCAAATTCCCCAAATTAATTTGGCCTGATAGGATGGAAATCTTTGCATTGATTACACAACTGCGAAGAGAAAAATCTTTTAAATTCTTCTATCCGTTATTATTATCATATTCTACTATTGCACAAGACTGTATTATTTTATGTGACTGCCAAATCTCCTCCGGTTTGGCCACATCTGTGCTGAAGGTGCCAGTGGAAATAATAAGGAGAAGGATTTCTGACACGGGGAAACTGTTGGACAGCTAGACACATTCGATGGCTCTACTAGACGAAACGTTCACATGTGGCCCTTCAGTGAGCTTGGTTCCAAACCCAGGAGCTTCTGCAAGTAAAGACGTGATCATTTCTACAACACAGCACCAGCTGAGTCCCTTACTCTGCCCTGGTCACGTAGTGACAGCCCATGTGACTCATCTTGACCTTAGGAACCAGGACACATGTGAAGATATATGGTCACTGCTGCTGTCAGAACGGTGGCTACAGAACTAATCACTAACTCCTTTTGTACGTTTCTGTGTTTTTCTGAAGAGATAAGCTGATGTTTCCCATGTTCTGCTCCACGTGTCACTTTCTACCCCAGCATCCCAACGATTGACAGGGATTGCTCCTAAAAAGATCTCTTCACATCCACGACACTCATTACCCCAAAAGGAAGCGTGACTTGTTCCGCTTTTGTTGGGTCTGCAGCCATGTTAGTGACTGTGAGGTTGTTTTTAGGCAGCGTGGTGATCCACCGAGCCTTTATTTCCGAGTCACGCAGCATACCTGAAGCCGCATCTTTCTCCCCCACTTCTTCTCACATCCTCGCTCCAAGGTGTTTCTCTCATTGGTGCCTTTGTCCACGTCACCTTCTGGCGTTTCTATTTCAGCTCAGCACAATGAATTGACACAATGTTTTGCACCGTGTAGAGAATACAAAGTTCCTCATGCTGTTGTAGATGTTTATCATCTGCCCCACAGAAAACACCTGACACGAGGTGAGGGATTACTGTGAGTGTGCAGCTTTTAGATTCACACAAGACTCCGGTTAATTCCCCCAGAGCCGCGTAGCCAAACCACAAACACAGGAGAGGCCACCCACAAAAAAATGTTTCTCATAACAGCTCCAATCTCAACCGATAAGCGCAGAGCCAAGATAAATAGGAACACGCTCCTCTGCCAACCTCCTCGTTCACACTGACGTACCGCGGCATTACTGCAGGAGTGGACAAAGCAGTAGGTCAGCAGTTCCTCTGTCACACCCCGACTAACGTTTCAGGTCCTCAGCCATGTGCTCGTCACAGCCAACACTGGAGCTTTCCAGAAACCCGGTCAGTGCAAACAGCTCCGGTGATTCACCCTGTTCTCCACACTGATGCATTGTTTGTTCGCAGGTATTAAGATACTGGCTGCAAAAATCTGAGCCTTAATGATAAAAGAAAACTATTCCAACCTTTCCTAAGCTACACTTCTCCTAAAGGTTGAAGCCTTTGAAGTGTCGGTGCGCGTTAAATTCATTATCACCTCTGATGTGCACGTAGAATGGATGAAACAGATACTTGAAACCATTTTGTTTATCAAACAGAGAGTCTGGAAAAATATCTGCCACATCAGAGGGTAAAAAACTGTCTGGCATGTCGTGAAGGGGAATTAACAAGAAACAAAGTTGTGTGTCGAAAGACGACTGATGGAACGGAAGCAGAGTTGTGCTTTGTTGACTGGTCGGGTGTCATCTCTCCTCTGACCCCGGTGTGGGCTTTTCAGACAGCACCGGCAACAAGTGGACCTGAGCTGATGCCACGTGTTCCTTCAACCTCAGCAACACTCGTCCCTAAAGAAAATGCTTCGTTGGCTTCATTAGAATGAACTGGTTTAGATGGATTTATCCTAAAAGGAAACTGTATTAGTCATAGTTCAGCTAATGCTAATTAGTCATTTCTCTTAAAGAGACAACAGCTGATCTGATAAAATAAATAGAAGAGGATATCTGCTTGTTTGGTGGACATAATGACTGATGGAGCCAAATCCTTGGGCAAGAAAACAAGACCTGACTCGACCCCATTCTACTGTACAGAACCTGGACCCCACCCTGACCGGGCCCAGGGTCAGGATGTTTTTCTTCAGCAGAAAAAGAATTCTTCTCTCATCCACCACATCTGTTTTCTGTTGTCTTTGGGTGTCCTTTGTCCTCCACACGAAGACAATGCTGATTCTGATTCACTTTCATTTCTGTGTCGGACTGCCTACACTATAAACTTCTCTTGTGTTGTGGTGTTTGGACTTTGTCTTGTGGGTTTCAAGGTTCAAGGTTCAAGGTTAGCTTTATTGTCACTTCAACCATATACAGAGTACACAGTGGAGCGAAATAACGTTCCTCCAGGGCCAAGGTGCTACGTGCAACATACAATCTCAGCATGAGATAATAGACTATGGACAGCAGACAAACGGGCAACATAAGGTGCGCATAGAAAAAAGGTGCAGTGTGCAAAAGGGGCTGCATGCAGCGCAGCGGTACGTGCAGTATACATACACAACATGAATTGACAGACAACATAAGGTGTGTGTGCAAAGAAGGAACCAGAGCAAACAGTGAAAAAAACATGACATAACAAGAACATAATGCTGTGAGGGATGTTTATGTTAATTGGACAGTTCAGTCTTGATGCTGAAGAGCATTTGAAGAATTTTATTGAAGGATTTTACAAAACTCCTTGCCCCCGAGTCTCAGACTGTCTGAAGAAGCTTCTTCTAAGAGTAGTGGAACATGGAAACAGGATTACTGATTTTCTTTACCAACATAACGAGAATCTTTTCATTAGTAACACTAGTCCACGTATCAGACGGTGAACTTTGGTTCCCAGTAACGAAACCAAGCATCTGTTTTCTGCAGGTTCCAGACATTCACTGAAAACAAAGTATTCAAACTGTCAATTAGTCTAAATGATTTTTAACTGAACATCCAGTTGATCCAAACCTCTGCAGAAAAGCTGACATGTCAAGCAAACCCTGATTGTTTCATTTGACTGTAGTATCTGACAAACGACAGGACACATGCCATTCCTTGGATTGTGCTGCAACATGAACGCTGTATGATGTTTCCCTTGAGATCATCACATCCAACGATGAAATAGTCTGTGTGTGAGCATTACGAACCGCTCGTGCTGCGAACATTCAGCCATCAGATGTATTCTATGATCACAAAGTAGCAAAGGAAAGAAGATGAGTGACAACACTCGTACTAGGTGATTGCAGCAACCTCACAGAGTAGAGAGCGTATGTCACGGCACATCAGCTCACGTCTGAAGACAGCTGCTGGATCTCCACTGTGAAAACAAACCATGCATTAAAGGTGAACCATGACGGCAGAAGGGTGTGACGTTGTGCTCACTCTATACACATCTATACTGAGTCTGTAGATGAAGTAGAGACGATTGTTTCTACTTTGATCTAATAGAGGAGCAAGAAACGACCAGCAGGCGGAGGTCTCATAACTGGGAGGAGAGTCCCGGTATTTTATAGTACCTGTTAATCAAATGACTCATCAAAGCAATGCTCGTGGTTGTCAGGGGAGTCAACACAGAATTAGATTTTGATCATACCAGGATATAACTTGATGATTTCTGAACATTTACGCTGCAGTAATAAAAAAACAGCTTAATTTTTCAGTGCTGGTGTCATAGCAAGTTTAGCCCATAGCGCCAGAGCTAATAAAAGTTTTCTGTCCTTCTCATTTCGCTTGCACTGTGTAAGTAGAGCATATTATACTAATTATACAGCTCTACACTTCTATAATAGTGAGATTATACTAATAATAACCACAACATATTTGATAATAAGCGACAATGACCTGACATTGTTCCATCGTAGAGTTAAACATGTTCCTATCTGTACTGAACATTTCTGCCGCTTACAGCTTCAACATTATTCTCACATTAGCATTCAGCTCAACATGCTGTAGGTATGTTAAGTTGAATCACGCTGATTATGAAGGTTAAACAGAGTTTGACAGTACGGATGAGTCTGCCGAGCTCATCTCATCTAGTTCATACAGGGTTCAAGTAAAAAGGATGAAGTACGCTTTAGTGCTAGATTTGCATATCACATTGACATGAAACCTGTAAACATGAAATATTATTTAAAAGAAACCTCTTCTAGTGCAGCACACTGAGCAAATACTTCTACCCCAACCGAGTTCAGCAGGTCTGACGAATGGCTGAGATATGACCAGATCAGATCTACTGGTTGATAAACCTCAAAGGCAAATCAGCATATCTGAAAACATATAACAGTGCCAAAGTGCTTCGCCATGATGCAGTGTGTGATGCCAAATCCCCTGTGCACCAACAAGCACAAGCAGGAGCGCAGACATACGTGAATCGGCCTTTCATCTTCTCTGTGCCCTGAGATAGGGATCGACAGCATCTACCGTGTGCTCTGCATCAACGCAACTGTGAGTGCTGGGAATGCCCCGGCACTACAGTGCAGCAGCGGACCGACATTAAGCATCGGTTTGCAGCAAAGTTTGTCTGTGGTCTGCTGCATCAGCACTATTCCCTTCATGATAGGACCCCTACCTCTGTCAGGTAGCAAATGAAGCATCGGCCTCATTAGTATGTGTATTTCACCACCACCTAAAAACAGTCAACTGGCCAGAATCCTGAAACGTCAGTTGCTTCGACTGGTTTCTAATGAATATCTTCTCAAAAACTAAGTTGCCTCAAATAGGGCAGCTTTCGTATTTCCCCCTTCTCAGGCAGGTGAAGCAGCGATGAGGTCAGATCCCTGTGATATGAATGAGTGCACTACAAAGGCTGGAGGTACAGTGTCTGAGTGTAATGTGTTCATTCCATGTGTGTCCTGAAGTGTGAGAAGTCAAATACAAATACAAATACAAAATGTGTTCTTCTGCATTTAACCCATTCCCACAGACGGCGCTTGGGGAGCTAGCGCTGGGTGTCTCGCTCAGGGACACACCTGGTATGTGGGATGGCCTGGGTGACTCAACCGGGAATCGAACCCGGGGCTCCTGCTTCCCAGCCCTCTGCCTTAACCAGGCCGCCCAAGTCAGCAACAGAAACCTCAATATTCTATAACCCAGAAATTCTGTTTATACACTTTGAAATGTTTTTCTCCCTGAAATAGATTTGGTAAGATAATAATCAAAGTGCAGGGGCAGTTTATGGAGTATTAAGAGGCAACATGTGCTACGCATCACTGAGGTGACCATCTTTCTTAAAGCTTTTAGCCTCTTTTAGATTTTTGTTTTGGTTTTCCGGTCATATTCAGTCATCAACACTGTTTCCAAACTGCAGAAGGTAGCTGTTAAGCTGTTAGCGTGGGAACCATCTCATTAGCAGATGGTGGAGCGAGTAGGCGGCCATGTGCCTCGACCGTTTGAGGTGAGTAGAAAGAGGAGAGAGAAGAACATCTAAATAGCAAACGGTAGTATCTCAATGTGCTGCTGCTCTGGTCTTGTGAGAAATAAAATCAATTCTTACTGGTTCAAACATGCGCCTTGCATTATATAAATGTAGTAAAAACGCGACTTTGGTTGCCTTGAGCGGGTAAGTTCAGAAAGACAAGTCAATGGAAAATGCCCCAGTTCAGTGAATCATATGGACACAAAAGAAACTACTTAGATCGAATGATGAAACCTGGTACGCTGAAAGAATCCAGAGAAAGGAAATCCCTGTTGCAGTAATCATGGCACCCATTGAGTGTGCGTCCTGTAAACTATAAAGAGCCTTTGGAAGAAGAGCAGAGGGAATTGCCACAGTGCCCCGGGGGCTGAGACAGAGCTGATAATAGCTGCGCTGCACTGATCATGACATGCAGCGAGTAATTAAAAAGCTACCTGTAGCTTCTTGCTGCCTTCAGCTCTGTGGGTCAAAGCGAGGAACTGTTTTCCACTTTCCATCACAAAAACCTTTTTCTTCTGTATATTCTTCATCAGATCCACAGAAAGGGGATGATGGGTTGTAACAGGTTGAGAAACAGCAGTGTCTTGTATGTTTAGCTGCTTAAGAACCAGGAGACTGTAGAGGAAGAAACCTGGTAGAAGCTTTGTTCTGACTGACTGAAACATCATCTCACGTGCAGCATCGCGCTTCATTATCACAGCTCTGGAGCGACCTGCGGGGGATTCAGCTGACCCGAGGATCAAAGCAGCTCAGTGTACCTGTGTTAGCATCACTTGTTGAGTACAAAGGTTGTGCTTGTCAGGGCGACCCTCCGCGTAGGTGACCTGCAGAGACGTGAACCCGCCCAGCCTCAACAAAACACGCCGCTGGACAACTTCAAACGCAGCACTTCATTACCTCACATGAAAACCCAGACGCTTTGTTTGATGCAACGCACTGACCTGTGCGGGCGCAGTGCCGGCTCCTGACACTCGGGCTCAGGTTCACACTGACAGTGCAGTACGATTCTAATAATAAACGCCCTTTCATTATGGTGTTTGTCTGAGAAATGCATCTTCCAATCTCTCCTCTGTGGATAAAAAGGGAGAGGAAGCTACTCTTAGGAGCCTGGGAAAGTCTTTTTTTTTAAATGGTCTAGTAGCATTTTCACCGAATAAGCTGCTGAAGACAGTTGTTAGACTGAACCTAAACAGAGCTGCAGCAGCAGGGCACAAAATCAAAGACAGATAACAAATGTGAGTGATGGGGCACAGGTAGACCTCCACTTTTCACCAGGCACTGTGTGGTAATGCTCGTATCCACCTCTGCCTTTTAGAGGCTCGGTCAGGTGCCGCGTTCTCATCGACGGTTAGATGATGCAGCAACATTTCAAGTGACAGAGTTAGTTTCCATAACTTCACGTTTAGAACTTGAGTGTAACTCACATATTTCAAAGATAGAACTGTAGCTAAAAGCTGTCACAACATTGTACTAGAAATATTTTATTGCTTTTGTTACCTAGCAGTTTTTAAAACATCAGCAAACTTAATTTTAAACATCTTCAATGAAAAAAAAACTTTACTGAAGCTTTTTGCTTCTTCGTTTTATTTGGACACTTTCCTTGAATGATGCTGCTCATTGAAAATAACGAGGAGCCACATGTCAGCCACGCTGCCCGAGGGCCGGAAAAGAAGCGTGTTAGTGAATGATGAAGTGAGTTTTTAAGTCGTTTGCCCCCTTCTCACTGTCAGTGCCGAAGGCCACGTCAGCACTCGGTATATCAGGGAAAGTCTGGTCATATATCTGTGTTTGTAATGTGCGGTCATAGAGTTGATATGGAAGGAAATAGACCTGCATTCAATTAAATGGGCTTGATGACAGGCTGATTAAAATATCTGTTCCATCAACGAGATAGACGGCTGAAACCCTTCCTGTGTAGAAAGGTGTTGGGTAAGAGAGGTGGGGGGGGGCTTGGGTCAATGAAGTGGGTGACCTTGAAACACGACACCACTGTTTGCATCCTGTTTCCTACCAACGGCCTGTGATTATGATCATTCCTGAATCTTACCAAGCTAGGCTGGTGCCGTAGGCCATGCTCAGGCCCACAGACATGTCTGGAACAGACGCGGCTACCTCCTTCACCTGAGTGAGCGCTCAAGTAAAAATGTGCAGTTCGACTGCAGCAGTGCACACAGATACACAGTTACAGCACACACCTGTGGATGTACGGATCAGCCGTATATCAGCTCTGTGGTCAGTGTGTGTGTGTGAATGGGTGAATATGAAGCAGTGAAGGGCGCTTTGAGAACCAGTACAGGTGGAAAAGCGCTTTATAAATGCAGAACATTCACATTTAAGCCAACAGCACACACACACACACATGTCTAAGTTCATGTTCCAAATCCACTGTGACTTTTTCATTTTCACTTTTGTTATTGTTTCCGGCAGGTGTGTTTGATCCGAGTCATAAAACCCGACGCATCAGATTTTCCACCGGCGAATATTCCACATGAGTCAGTTGGATGTTTGTTTTTCTACATGCAAATCTTACATTATTATTATTATTTTGTACGATTGCTTTTTTTTCAGTGTGTGCTGTATAATTAAGAGGAGCAGTGGGAGCAATTATGATAGAAACGAGGGGAACTTTTCCACAGCGAGTCCATCCAAGAAAAACACATCTCACATAATGACTGCAGTTAAGAAACAGTAATGATAATGAGATGAGGAACATTAAAAAACGCTTTATACCTGGGAAGACTCAGATAAGTACGACTAATCACGAGTGGGCCGATAATTGCAAGGTGCGCTGCATTGTAAACCAAACGGGGTATTACACAGAACAGAGGCGTACACATGCTTCCCAGACTGGCACAGTGTGATAAAAGACCACGCTCATATCGCCGTGATTAGCCGGTAGCACAACCTAAAAGGTGTATAATCAGTCAGTCAAAGGTGTCGTTTAATGTAACTACAGCTGGAGTCGCTGTCACAAAGAGAGCTCTCCGCACATCTCATGTGTCCATGGAAAAGCTGACTGATGAGTTTGTGCAGCGTCTGTTTGAGAACCAGCAGCAGCAGCAGCAGCCCCCACTGACACTTTGTCACAGTGGGAATCAGTGGTTCATCCGTGAGGAGAATGGGAATGTGCTGGAATGGAAAATCAAGGCATGCATCTGATGCTGTGACACTCAAAGAGGTTACGCAAGTGTATTGTGCAAGTGAACATTCTTTTACTGGGTTCGGAGCAGTCTGCTGCCCTCTGTTGTCAGCCAGCGCTTCCTGAGGTTACCACAGAGATGGCTTAGGAGGACGATGTTAAATCATTTAGTAGGTTCTTAATAAATATCAGAGCTATTCAACATTATACTATACTCTATTGAATTGGTATTCCCACTCATTTAAATTGCTGTGTTTTGAATGTATTGCTGTTGAGTGAGTGTGGTAGTTCAATAAAAACATCTTCAGTAAGGAGGCTATTGCTGAACCTCCTGAGACTCCTCCACAGCTCAGTGTTGCTCTGAATCGCTTCTCTAGCAGAAAGGAGTGAGCTCCACTCTCTTCACATCCACCGTTTAACGATCAAAGCCAGCTGGCCTGAACGCTCGGTGCCAGGTCACTCATCACTTTCTGGAACATGCCGCTTTCATTTCTCTGCCCAGGCTCTGATGTGCTTTTATTAGAGTTTTATTGATGCAGCTCTTTGACTTGATAGTTTTGTAATGGAGCTGCTGTGATTCTACAAGAAGCCTGTCTATGTTGTTTTTAGGGCTTTTCCTATCCACACAGAGTGGCACAGAATACAGGGGAACAGACGGAACTATCTAGAACTATCCGCAAAGGTGGAGGAGTAAGTGATCTTAGGTTTTAATAGATTCAGATCAGACCTGCACGGTGTTCTGGTTCTTTTGGACCATCCTTCCCTACAGAGCCGCACCAACTCACATGACTCAACTCATTCTTAGAGCATTTGGTGTGGACCGCTCTAGGTCACTAGGCCAGTCCAAAGGAAGGGTTAGAGTCAAAACCGGCCTGACGTGATCCTGTGGGAGTTTCCTCTTGATGATGTCGCTTTCTTCCTGCTCTTTCCAAGCAGCTGGACTGTGTGATTATTGCCTGCTAGCTAAGTGGGTTCAACGTCAGACTGGGATGCAGAAGGTTGCAGGTTCAAAACCCCGTCTGACTCCTAGTCCATCCCCTACCAGGTGTGTCACTGAGCCTGACACCCAGCGCTAGCTCCCTGTACGTCGCTTTGGATAAAAGCGTCTGTCAAGTAAAGTAAAGTTTGATTCTGTGATAATATCTTTTGCTTCCTCCATCGGCCTGAGCTGCTGTTGTACAGGTTACCAGCTCTGCTACAGTGTGGGGGTGTCACCTTTACTGGTGTCCAGGAGAAACCAGGAATCAAACACTGGCTCTCAGGATCATAGTTGACTGTTCTACCATCTGACCTAGTGGCAGCCTAACCCCGAACCAATGTACACTAATGTTAGAGCCTTCCCAGATATTCTATTCCCATCTTCCTGACAAAGCCACCTCTCCGTGTGTCACAGCTAACAGCTGTGACACACGGAGCACGGAGAGGCAATAAGAGAGAGGCAATAAAACTCTTTTCAAAGGCAACCTTGACATCCTTAGTCTTCTCCCAGGTCTCTGTGATCCTGTTGTTCTGCTCTCTCCAGAACACAATGACCTGCTCAGGTTCTGTCCAGTAGAGTTGGACCTGCCTGTCTTTGTCCTCAGTTATATAAACACAGTGTGGTGAGATTTACAGATAAACAGCACTTCATTCTGAAGATCAGGAATTGAATGTGTGAAAGCGTTCGTCCACTCACTGTGAGAAAAATGTACTTATTGATGTGTCACTTGTTTCCATTTCCACTGAACAGATGCAGCAGAAGTGCACAGACCCAACTTAAAAACACTTTGTACAGTAGTGTTTCTAGTGCTTACTGACTTACACTGTTTGACTGTATACTGATGAAGCACAGTCCTTGAGGAAACGCACTTAGTTACTTACTTATATTAGCAGTACAGCTGCAGCCGGCCTTGGTGTGGTGCTGGCGATTAAGGCGGTAGCAGAACAATGTCACTGGAGGTCTGCTTGTTCTCATGTTCCGGTACGAGGTGGGACCTCGTCGCATATATTTAGTCATCTTGATAACCCTTTGAAGCAAAAGCAGATAACCAGAGCTCGACACCCCTGCATGTGTGGGACGCCACCTCAATAGCCGGATGTTTTTGGGCTTCTGCAGAGAGGAAAAAGGCCACCCAGTACAGACCAGTGTCACCAGTGTCCTGGCGGAGCAGTTTCCTGAACAACCTGTGTGTCATCCAGGCACAAAGACCACAGCAGCTCAGTGTTTCTTCTGATGATGTGTGTTCACAGTCCTCTGGTCTACATCACGATACAGCTCTGGGGTGGGAATAACGTCATATTCCATCGTAGGGTAAGTCTGAAAGTACCCGAGGAAAAACGGGCTGGCACCACCAGCAGAAACTCACAGCTGAGAGATCACGTTGCTCACACAAATGAAATGAAAATTCCAAAACACAATAGCAACAAGTTCTTATCTCAACTCCAACGAGGCCAAACGCAGAAGCAGTGAAGGAAAAAGGTCCAGCTGGATTGTGGGTGAGATTACAGCGCGTTTTTAAGAGCGGTGTTGCTGTGATGTGTTTATGTGTCAGTTAGTCTTTGCATGAGAGACTCACACAAACGCAATGCTACACTAATCAATATTAGTGAATCAGTGATGGATCAAATGACTCTCACAGAACCATCTTTTAACATAAAGACCGTGACTCGCCTTTGGATTCAACCATCAGTTTTCTCTCTTTTTGTCTCGTACGTTTTGTAGCCCTCTCCATTTATTAGTCTAAGTATATGAGACTAGTACTTATAAGGACGGGTGGAGTGGGGTGGAGCACGGAGAGGGAGGCTGCAGTGGACTGATTTCATGTCCCGTGCTAGAGCCTGATTTCCAAATGTTGCATATTGTACTTTGAAATGGTAAAACTAGACAGTTACATTAGTACATAGCATCTTTTTTTGATGTCACTGGTTAAGTAGCATCTCTGACGCTTTACTAAACTTACTCTGTTCTCACTCTGTGGCTTCAAAGAAATCAAGACCTGCAGATTTGAAAAAAATCTCACGGCGATAGATTCCAAATTTGGTCACAAACGTTGCCAATGAACGTGTTTTCAACTCTTCGTATATATTATACAGGTCCAGAGCAAACAGGTGAAACTGTTCACACTCGCTGGAACATTCACACAATGACACATGTTGGAGCCGAGTGTGAAACAGTTATCTCCAGCACCATCATTAAAATACCAAAGGAGAGGATACCTTCAGAAATAATGCTGTTCAGGCTGTCTGCCTGTGAAACATCAGGTCTGGGTGTAGTAAACAAACAGCGTTCATAGTGTGCTCTGAGAACGACGGCGTGTATTTCTGGCACTGATTCACTCTGCCTACTTTCCATTTGAAATATATTATCTGCTGGGATGTATTAATAGGCTGAGGGAGCGGAGCACACACACTTTCCGGGTGGGAACGCTGGAGGGTGTAACGCACACGCTATGTTGTTATGTTCCTTGTGAAGCGGTGGAAGAGCTGAATAACAGTTATACCCCAACAAAAAGGGGCATCAAACATCAAATGTTGCCACACTGAGGGCAATAATTGACTATTTACTGACTCTAATGCGCCGGCGCTTTAGGTGGTGGGGCCTGGTGTTTTGACACGTTCTCCAGCAGATGGAGATGTTGCACCACTCTTTAACCAGCGCAGCGAAGATCAGTCCACAGTGACGTGACGCTGTGCACAATATGTCATGTGTACTTTTATTGAGAAATAACAACAGTCTGATCATTTTCTGATTGGTTTACATATATAAATATAATGTGACAGCTGAAAGTGAATATGCTGTGTCAGTAAACTGCTTAATGTCTGCGAGTTACGCATGAAAACGTCTTTAACCCTGAGATAATTACAACAAAGTAACATAGAAAGATATGCCCAGTAATAAAGGAAAGAATTTAGCATGTAACAATGAAATGATCACGTTTTATGAACGTTACAATAATATTCTGAGCTGGAATTGAATGTTTTCTGGTGCCATGTTTTTAGAATTTCATCTGATCACATCTTTTTCATAACAACAAAATGGACTATATGGAAGATCAGCTTGTTTTTATGGTGGTGCAGAGGCCCAAAACTGACAAAAGAAGATTAAAATAATATACATGAAATGTACTGGTACAACACAAAGAGGTGTAATATTCCTTTAATTGTAAATTAAATTTAAACTGTAGTGTTTTAAATTCATTCATAAAGATGAAGTGAAAGAAATTAAAAGTTGACATTTCCTCTCTAAACTGTGTTAAAAGAAAAAAAAGCTCATTTAAAGGAAATTTACTGTATAACTGATGCTAAAGTTCCAGTGTGTTGTGTGTTTTGTCAGTTTAGGGCCTCTACACAGCCAATGACCTGAACCTTTAGCGCTGTCTGTGAGCGTCCTCGGTGACCCGTACAGCACTTCACCATCGTCCATATGAACAACCAGCTTTAATAACTGTGGTGCAGGCTAAACGGCAGTGGGAAGAGTAAAGCAGGAAATAACAAGTAAGGAGCATTGATGCCAGGTTTCTTCTTCTGGGAAATATGTCATGAGACTGTGACACAGAAAACCTGCCTCTGATCGGCAGCATTTTAGACAATGGTGTTTCGACTATGTTTAAATGAGGCACTACAAAAAGAGTCTGCACGTAGAAAACTTAGCACCATCTGAGAGTTGCAGTCTCTGTGTTACACAGAACTGGACGTGATGAAGACATGGATCCTGGCGACAAACGTAGTGAAGGTTCCCTGCCTCAGGAGCTTCATCTCCACGTCTACGAGGAAGTCTTTGGGCTGGCGGACCTGTCTCTGCAGGTAGACTGCGCCCGTGAAGCTGTTCAGCTTGCGCGTGCTGAAGTAGCCCTCCTCGTTGCCCCTAGTGATGCCGATGACGATGTGATCGCCAGAGTAGGCGGGGGAAGGCCCAATACGAAAAATCTGGGACGGGATGATAATGTTGGTCTTGAAGCTGAGCTGGTAGTACGTGATTCGCACAGGGGAGTTCTGACAGTCTAAGGAGTTGACGGGACAGCTGGTCCGCTCGCAGCGTCTGAAAGTAAAAAACAGATGTTTAGAGGATTGATACGTTGAGTATGATGTCATATTTAATGGATTCTAGTCTTAAGGTTCTAAGAAAGGTGCTGGTCAGACTGAGGCAGCAGCAGCACACAGGACCAAGGCTTCTGCCAAAGCGAGTTCAGCTGAAGGTGTGTGATCCTGCAGAAGTATGAGACAGGCCTGGTAAGGAGAAAGTGTCCCGGAGAGTCCTCACTGACACTGTGAGTGGGAAAGAAGCCGGGATCAAACTCCACAGAGGTTCTGGGAATAGCTTGGCGACTAGACCTGGAAACATAGATGTGATTTGAAGGATCGCTTTTGGAGATGTACATCTGTTAGCGTCACTACATGTTGCATCGCTTGTCACCATCACTGCAGCCGGCTGCGAGGATTCATTGCAAACTTGAAATGAGCACAGAGCGCACAGGGATTCGGAAGCAGGCATCTAGTGGCCGCTTACAGGGATTTTCCAGCCAGTATTCTGCTGCTCTGGACTCCTTATCCATCACACATCAGAATTTACTGGCTGAAGTAACTCTTGTCCAAACATAAGTGGTAGAAGCAGTTCCAGCGAATCACAGGGTGGCACTAAAGCAGACCAGGAGGCATTTTAATCTCCGCCGCCTGTCCAGAGATGCCAAGTGTACTCATGAGTGAAAGATTCCTCTCCATGCTGAGCCAGGCTGCGGCACGCCGAGGTTAATTCTCACTCTCTTCAAAACGTTGATAGGATGCCTCCCGTTGACCGTGTGTGTGTGTGTGTGTGTGTGTGTGTGTGTGTGTGTGTGTGTGTGTGTGTGTGTGTGTGTGTGTGTGTGTGT
>JAUMTR010000022.1:877198-913022 GCA_032270685.1 Microctenopoma stevenorrisi | reverse complement strand
TGCATCAAACCAAAGTGAGAGGAAATGACCAGAACTTAACTCGGCTGAACATGATGCAGAGGTTGTAGGGAGAAAACAGCTGAACTAGGCAAACGAGCAACCAGCAGGTATTATCATGTCAGAAAGTGACAGGCCTGATGAACATACTGGAAACAAACCAAATAAAAGGTTCTATTGACTTTAAACAACAACCATCTGTCCCTATGGTTTTGCTCATGTTCATCATAATCTGATCTTAAACTCAAATGTCTTCGGTGTACAGCAGAACCAAAGAGGGAGTCTTATTTCCCCCTGAGCCTTTCTTTGCCCTTCTGCTCATTTTGTTGTTTCTGATGTTGTTGTCTGCAACTAATAATTTGGTACAATCTCTTTCCCAGATGCAATAGGAAAAACAAGACAACAATAGAAACTAGCAGGTGACACAGCGGAGCTCGGAGCAGGTACAGGGCCAGAAATGACTGTCAAGACCAAACTAAAGCTCCCGAACAGCGGACGTGTCAGTGGACGTTCATCTAACAACTCCATGAAGATAGTAGGTGACTTTGTGTTGCCTGGTGTCGGGCTGTTACCAGGCTGGACACACACACACACACACGGGGCTTTAACCAGTAGCAGTTCACATGTTGCATTCCAACCACAAATAGGTTGGTGTGGAACAAAGGATCCAGGTTTGCAGTGAGAACCAGCTGGTGGACAGATGTTGAATATGAATGTACTAAACCTGCAAAAATGAGAGATGTGTTTCCCGGTCGTGTGAAGAAGCTCAGCTTGTTGGACCTTTTTTTAAACCCTGATTCATACGCAGTGGCAGAAAAAATAGCAACTCTAACGTAGGTAAATGAGCATTTCTTCTGGTCCCAGTGATGCTGCACACGATCCCCTCACAGAACGTGTGCTGGAGTGTTTGGCCGGCCACTGTGTCGAACTTGGACAGAGACTGCTTTGTAAATCCCAAGTCAAATTCAAAATATCAGGTCTTGGCAGCAGCTAAGTGACGCCTTGCTTGTTATGCATGTTTGTGTGAAATTAAATCCACAGTTGCAAGCCTTTAAATCTTTATCAGTCAAACAGCACCTCAGCCGGTAAACAGGCGCTGTTGATTTATGACGCAGTTCCTGCTGAGACAGTGGATCCTCGCTCTGCTGTTAATCATCTTTATCAAACTTCCGCATTCCCTTATCGTGCATCGCGGTGAGTGGCCGATTAGACGGGTGAGCTGACAGGGCTGGAGCGGATTGCTCTGTGTGTCTGTGTGTCTGTGTTTCTGCATGACTGTGTCCATGCAAAAAACAGGGCGGACATCCAGATTTGTGGGTTCACCTCTAAATGTGACAAACCAGGCAAAAAAAAGTAAAAACAAGAGCAGGAGGAGAACAGATCTTTCAAAGCATTTGCCACAGGGAATTTGAATGAACCGTGCGCCTTACAACACACTCCCACAGGGAGCAGGAGCAGGAAAAACAATGATCCGAGGTTTTCGGCATGTACCTGGTGTGTGAGCAACATCGTGCAGCTCTTTTCCGGTAAGGTTATTCACCTCAGAAAAACTCCACAAACATCACCTCTCACAACATAAAGTATGGTTGTGTTATTATGTGAAAGCTCCGCAGACTCATTTATCTTACTCACTACTACTTTCTTCTTTGACACGGTGGAGCCTGCAGGACGCATGCTGTACAGGCAGGGCGAACATTCATAAACACCAGGTGTGTCTGTTGTAGGGAGGATATTTCCAGGGGCAAATCCCACAGTCCACCCCGTCCTCTGGGCCCAGCTCTCTGTCAAAGCCGGGGATGGGTCACGGGGACTTTTTTCCAATGTTTGCATATTGCCAGTGGTGCAGAGAGTCGCCTTCTCCTTTCACCGCAGGGCTCTGGTGGCTAGCACTATTTCCAGTGCGTCATTTGAGGAGGGAAAATAGAGAAATAAAAGCAAAAGTGCCTATTGCCTCAAGGTCCCTGCATTCCCTGACTGGTGTCTGGGGACAGCCGCGTTATACAGCTGTGAGCAGTGAAGTGATCCATGTCAAGGTGGAAACAAAGAGTCTATTTTTGAGAAATACAAATGCTTAGTTCAACCGAGAGTGGAGATAGCAGGAGATTCCTATCAAGAGACCAGGGGGAGGCTGTGCACGGAGAGGCCTCCCCAGTCTGACGAGCAGCACCATTAGGCACAGACGAAAACACACACCCCGTTGTTCCTACACGCTGGACCCAGCAGACGGATTTCTGAAAAGTTTAAGCTGCGGTAGATGAAGTCAGACTTGGCCTGCTCGCGGCTCGGTCTGAGACAGGAGGGCTAGGGTTACACAGATGTAGACCTGCAAACAATGAAACCTTCAATGACTGGTGGGACGTTTCTGTTTGTTGTGTACTTTGATTTGGATCTAAACGTGGCAGCTTGTGAAGTCCCGCCACAGATCTGACGTTTCATCGTCAGGTCTGTGGCAGAGCGATGTAGGGAAAGAACGACTGAAAACACACTACAGGAGAAAGGTGGAAATCTCTAGAGCTGGGCGCTGAAACACGCGCTAAACTCCCAGGCGTGTTCGCTGCTTTGGCTGCTCGCACCCGTTTAACATCCGCTGTTGAACGGCTGTGATGAAAGTGTCACATGAAATAGGACTGACTCCGTCCGGTCAAAATAACGACTGTATATGACGTAATCTTAGCAGAGTATGGAGGGATTAGCCGATACAAAAATGGCTCATGTGTGCGTGGCGTTGCACTGTCCCTAACCTGCTTTGTTGTTGATAAATCCCCATCGTTGTTGCCAAGGGCAACCACAAATATGACCACACATTTTAAATGTCAACCAAACGGGCACACAGTATCTATACAGTCACATATGTCACACAGCGTGTCACGACTGAATCCATATGGAAATAGTTCTGTAAGGTCACAACAATTAAACCTCGTGATACTATGAAGTATGTCCACTCATCACTGCGTCTCCAGCTCCTCCTGGTCTCATGCTGAACGCACGTTGCCTTCATATCCAGCAATCTCTACTCCCTGAGTTTCAGGTGTTAAACAAGCTCTGATTTTACACACCGCCGTCTGTTTACAGGTGTTAGGGAGCCGTTAGTTCTGTAGTGTAGCGGTTATCACGTTTGCTTTTGGCCTGGTAATTGTCAGACTGGGATGCAGAAGGTCGCAGGTTTGAAACCACGTCTGACTCCTAGTCCATCCCCCAGCAGGTGTGTCCCTGAGCCAGACACCCAGCGCTAGCTCCCTGTAAGTCGCTTTGGATAAAAGCGTCTGCCAAGCAAAGCAAAGTAAAGTAAGGTAAAGTAAAGTGCTACTGCATTTGTGGATTAGGAAAAAAGGATCCTATTGGAGGACGCGGTGTGATCATTCAGGAGCTGTGTGATTAAGCTGAGCAGCTGATCGACTGATCACATGATGATCAGTTCGTGCAGCACATCGCGAGGTTGACGAACAAAAAGAAAATTAACAATTTTCCAAAAACATTTGACAACCTGAGGAAGTGGATGCATTTGGGGAAAAACTAGAAGACAAAGTTCTGCCTCCCACACGACCATGGTCATTTAAATAAAACCCTCATGATCATCATCTTTCTTTTAAGGGTGGCTGAACTGCATTTTATAGCTGATCATTTCCAGGGGCTCAGAGTCATTTGGGAAAGCTACCTTCTGTTTCAATGTGTGATTACACGTCCGTTGGAGTCAGCGGCTGTCTGACGTTTGGAACCCAAACCCAGACGCCTGCCAGGCCTTTACTGCAGCTGTCTTCACTTCCTGCTTGTTCTGGCAGCATTTCGTCTTCAGGAAGTGAAATACAGCTTTAGGTCACATGACCGACTTGGCTATTGCAGATTACTCCACTTCTTTAGCAGTTAAAAAAAAGCCTTGAGCTGCTTTGGCGGTGTCCGTCAGCTCATTTCTCACTGTGAGGAGCCAACTGAATCTGAGCATATCCTATAGCCTGAGTAGATATTATGTATGTAGCACTTCAGAACTCACCCTGCAGCTTTTTCAACAGCCACATCATCAGTGAACACAGGAGAACCAGTGACATGCCCACAGCATAACCCTGCCACCCCCACGTCTTTCTGTTTGGCAGGGTGGGCTCATGACTATGGAAACAAAGTGGTCCATCCGTGGTAATATATACCATGAGGTGTGGTGGGACAGAAATACATCTCCCTCCAAAAATCCCAGTAATGTAAATCAAAAGTTTGTTCTAGTGATGTAACCACAAGATGACGATCATACAATGGGTCCTGACTGCTCGTTAGTGCATTTAACAGATGCTGATGCTTCAAACGCACCTGCAGACGTTTGTTTCGTCCTTTGCCTTGAACTGGTCTCCATGGGAATTTTCATATGCAGCTCACTGCACGAGCGTGAAATAAAATCTCACTCGGATGTGTTCTTGGATTTATCCCACTTAAGTTTCTATTTACTGATTACACAAAACATCCTGGATACAACCAGTTCACCTCATAGCCCCCCTAAATCTCTCAGACACTGTACCACGCTCACATCTCGTAGCCTTGTTTGTTTCCTTTCATTCCAGTCTAAACCCAGCGTTGCCCACCCACATGTTCACATGTGGGAACACTTTGGGATAGAAAGCGTCCACTCACCGAATGAAGTGATGGGAGGGGAAACACTAACTCTCGTGTCGTGCTTTAGAACGTAGAGTTATTACCCCGTCTGCTGCAGAGTGACGGACAGATCAAATAAACTCAGCCGGGACTCCACATCCACTGCAGGGCTTCTCCCAGGAGTTCAGTGGTGAGCAACATATAATCTTATCAATCGCTTTTTACCTGTGTACCTCTGTTATTGCCACGTAATGCAGGCAGGGATTTGCACAGCGCAGGAAACACTTATCAAGCTGGTTTCTACTAAATTCCAATGGTGGATCATACATCCCTTTTTTTCCCACAAAGCAGAAATGCTGCCAAGTTCTCACCCTGCTGCAGATTCATGGATCACTTTACTAACTGCTGCAGCAAATTTATTACTGCACGGCCATTCAGGGAAAACGGTCCTTGGCATGGCAACAATTACATTCTCGTTTAGGGAGAGGTTGAATGGTCGATGGTTTATCGATGCGCCGACTTTTCCCCAGTAAAACGTTGAAGTTGAGTCTGCAGATGCTTTTCTTGTCGTTTCATATTCATCCTGGGCTCCAGCAGCTCGCTCACATTTTGGCTTTTCATAGCCAGGAGTGATGAGAAGAAGCAGCAGGAAGCCCACACTTCATTAGAGTCTTTTAAAATGCAGTAGTCTGCTGCTGTGGTGCCATGGCTTTCATGAAATCATGTGACAAAGTGCACAGATGCTATGTGCTGTTTGTTTTTGCAGCTGCCCCGGGGTAACTGGCTGTGGTTGACTCATGCTACAGGCAACGGTCCCCACCACCAGGCAGCGAGAGCCCAATCAGTCAAAGCACTGTTCCCCCTTCATGAGTGACTGGGTCCAATTAAAACGTGTCCTGAGCTCTGGACAAACGGCTCCACTGCACTTGTGTTCTGTGTGGTTTGTTGTTGTGCGCTTCATGCAGGCTATTGTCGTTGGCGTTAGCTAATTTGTTACCAGTTTGTGCAGGACAGCTTAAGGGATACATACAAGCTTTGTGAAGCGCTCCAATTACTGCCAACAGCAACCCGAGAAGAAGAAGTGGCCGCGCTCACCTTCACACGTGCGCCCGTCTGTCATCAGCGAGAATCCCGGGAAGCAGGCGCAGCGGGCGCGGCCTGCCAGCACCATACACTGCTGACTGCAGGGGCCATTTTCTGCAGGAGACATTAAAAAAAACATGCAACATGATCATGATTGTCCCTGGATTTCACAGCTTTGCCTCCAGGACACTCATTCTCTCATAATGACTTCAATTTGTGCTCCCTGTTCGGCTGCTCTGCTGAATCCATTCTCACGTTGTCTTTCGCCCTGAGGCCCCACGTGGACCCCACCTTCTCATGCTCACAGTGATTCGCTCTCCCCACACGGAGGAGCCACTCATGAGTCGTCACAATCAACGCGGCGGAATCAATTCTCCCTATTTAACAGCTTGGTGGTCGTGTAACAAGGAGGCGTGGCCCGGGTCTTCCCCTACGCCATCTCACCAACACGCCCCTCGCTGCGGTGCTGGAGTGTCAGGATAATGTTTTAACTAAGAGTCTGACACACTTGGAAGGAGTGGACACTCAGCAGCTCCGGGGTATCTCCTGCTGATTTTAACAAGAGTCAGCTCATGAAGCTGCAGCAGCGTAAACAGAGCAGCTGTGAGTTTATCAGCCCACGTGCGTGGATGTATCCATGCATCCAGATTACCTGTCGACCAGCTGGGGCCCTTCTCTGTTGAGTTTGGGTGTTTCTCTGGTTTCCCCCCCACAGCCTAAAGACATTGAAACTAGGTCGACTTACTCTAAAGTTCGTGTGTGACTACACGCTTGTCTGACCTTTGAAGCAGCTCTGTCCATTTGTCCCGGGTGGACTGTTTGCCAATGATCTGGTTATTGTGATGTAAGACAGACGTGTCTCACCTGCACAGGGGTCGAGGTGCACAGGGCTGGCGGTGGTGGTGCTGGTTGTGGGGTCCGTGGTGGTGGTGGTGGTCCGTGTTGGAGCAGGAACGTCCTCTCTGACTCTGTTGTCTTCGTCGGGACTCACTGTAAAAGTCAGGTGTACTTTATAAAGTGCTGTGAGCCAACTGAAGGGTTAAACGTCAGACTACACGGCGTTGCCTTTAATGCATGAAACCAGTTTTATTCCACATAATATCTAATAACAAGGCATCATTTGACCCCCGCTGGGAGTTGTTATCGACATACTCTTTTATGGCAGAGAGAAATGTCTGAAGTGATCCTTCATTTGAGGTTGTGGGGAATTTTGATGAGCTGCTTAAACGGCTCTTGCCTAAGTGCATAAGTATGATGATGATGAAATCTGTTTCTGGCTCAACCGCAGCATAATCACGGTGAAGTGACCATAAATGTGTATACAATAAAAAAAAGCTGCTTGTTAATGCATCTCTGTTGAGCTCTTCCCTCTTTTCTGTTCCGATCACACGTCTGTGTTTTAGTACAAAGAGTGGAACACGAGGTCAATTGAGAGGCGGCGGGAACGGTAGGAAGAACACGTAGAACCAGCGAACACTACTCTGACAGAGCAAACTCTTTATTCACGTCACAAATATATGTCCACGCACATAATCAATGAGCCACAACGCTCTGGAGCTGATGACAGAGGGAAGCATGGCCATTACACGTCTTTGTGCCCACGGCGTCCACCCACGGATGGATGGCCACGGCGAAGAGGCTTCAAATCCTGGACATAAATGATCTGAAGGTTGGAGTGTGTGTACCTGGTGCACAGGAGTGTCTGTCGTGCTGCAGGACGTAGCCCTGGTGGCAGTCACAGAGGTACGAGCCCCAGACGTTGGTGCACGTGTGCTGGCACAGCTGGCCCGCGTAGAGCTGACACTCATCCACATCCTCCTGCTCCTCTACGGCGTTGGCAGCTTCGTCTGTGGCGCTGATGGAGAAAGCCTCCTTAGGGAACTTGCTGTCTGAGACTGGAGAGAGTGAGGGAGGGAGGGGGGGGTATCTCCAATTAGAGACAGCACCAGATTGCCTGTATAATTCATCCTGCATATTGATCTCATGAAACTGACTTGGAGACCCACAAATAACATCTGCTCCTCCTTTACATTTACATTTAGAGTTTAGCTTCGCGGATGCTTTTACGCGCAGCTTCGAATCCTAAATCACTGTCATTAGCAGACAGAAGTCAGAGCCTTAATGCATTCTCTCATGACCACAGGACTCTAACGAGCGAGTGAGGTGCTGGAAAGCCTTTTTCAAAAGCGATTATACTGAGCAGGAAGATAATGATGTGAGTTAGAAAACACTTGCCCTAAATTATCCAAAAAGAATCTTTTTACGAGCCGAAGCTGTTCTCTGTTCTCTGCTGCGCGGCGCGTACACTCGTCCTAGATGACACGCGGTGGAGCGCAGGCTCCACGCCGATGGGCTTTACCTGTGAGCAGAGGCAATTTGCTGTGGAGACCGTGCTTCATTTAAAACATATCAGTGTGAGTGGGTTGGCTGGAGAAACAGAGAGTGCAATAAAACCAGGAATTAGACGGCGTCATGGACCGTTGGAGGGATCTGATCATCAGGCGCCAATCTTCTGGCTGATTATGTTTGGACAATCAGCCAGTTAATTTATGTGGTTAACAACTCCGTGATTGGATTAGAGCAGAGTGGTCGCAGCGAATCAGCACACGCTCAGATAGTCCGTGGGGCTGACAGGTCGGTTCCCTTCTTTAAACCTGACGGAGTGTCTCCTCCGCTCTGTCAGACAGGGAGGAGCGAGGGCTGCGTCAAACACGCGCCGCCACTATAACGCGTCCAGGTAAATATTTTCTCACAGTCTGTTAGCTGGAGTTTAAATTCAGAGGAGCGGGGAGATTAATCGGTTCCTGTTCTAATTAAAAGGCGGTGAGTCATAGGGTTGAAAACATATCCCCCGTGGAAATAATTACAGTGTAAATAAAGGCATCCTTCATGCACCGTGAGACTGGTGTGGAGGAGACACACACTGACTGAGAGCTCCAACAGGTCTCGGGGCTCCTAAAGCTTTCCCAGCTTTCGGCAGGTTAATTGATTCCCACTTCAGAATGACATCACTCAAACTCCCCTTTCAAAGCTGAAGGAAATGAGCCTGCAGCCGATGGTTAGAACAGACTAGCAGCGCACGGGATTAGAGAGGAATTCCTCTGAAGTTAGAAATGAACAAACCAGGAGGCTGACCTCACCTCATTATCATAGTCGGATACTGTTCCCATTAAAGGCTCACCGCAGAGGCTGACTAATACTCAGCTGCGATCCCATGCTGCGGTTCTGGTCCCGATTTATAAAATAAAGATGAGCGAAGGTCTAGCGAAGCTTTTCTCTCTCTCGCACACCTGACGCCTCTGATCACATCTCACAGCTGCACTCACAGAGTTGGGCGCCGTCCCAACCGCGTCCGTGTAAACAGAGAACTGATGCAGACGTATGTTTATCCTAAACCTTGGCTGCCTGAGAATTCATCAGCGTAAATGTCGCTGGCGTTTGGTGCCTGATGGATCAGAGGCGGAGGAAAACCTTGCTGGCACGAGTAGACAGACAACAGCCTGCGCTGCCATCTGTTCCTGATTCATCACAGCCTGCGCGCATCCTTCCCCATTACTCCGGCCGGCAACGCGACTCCTGACCAATCAGCCGACAGCATCTGTCCTCTGGAGGACCGCGCTCGGCTCACGCTCCACCTCTGATCCAGGTTCAATTACACCACAACTTCTGCTCGGTCTAATCGGGTCTCTCTTTATTCTTTCAGGTCTCGGGTCTTTGTTTCAATATGTCCAAAACCTGAAAGGATCCAAATGGACACGAGCCTGTGGGCTGCCAGCTCCTGATGAGGTGGTTTGGTACCATCACCGCGAGACTAAACAAGGCGGAGGGTTAGTGAACGGCACAGCGGACAGTTGAAGGAAAGGAATTACAGCTTGTTAGTTAATTCATATCGGTGCTGCCAGCATTTCTGTTCACTCTCTGTTTGGATCCATTCAAGTCTAAAACACTTTGGGTCTGGTCTAACTATATCCGCGTCTCTTTGGGTCGGGTCTGGCTGTGCTCAGGTCCTCGTTGGGTCGGGTCTTAACTTAATAATAATCTAATAAACACTGGTCTGAGTGTGTGAGCGAGGCTCTGGGAGGATGCGGGTAGGTGACAAAGAACCTTTAGACCAACACAAACAAATTGGAAGCACGTTTGAGGTTCTGTTGGTTTTTACACATACAGGAAGTCCTACCACTACAGTGAGGACCAGACAGTACCTCGCTTTGGAACGGCCGTCGGTTCGGGTCTGTGCTTTCTCCTCAGCGGGATCTGGCTCGGACCTCTGTCTCCCTCACAGCAGGCGAGGAAGACGTGACCACACGGGTAATCCAGGTGTCGGTGGGCATCGCAGCTCCGTCCTTCCCTGCGAACCCGTAAGCCGAGAGCGCAGCAGCTGCAGCACACCTGGTGATGCAGACACAACATGACCTTCTGCTTTCAGACATAACAGCTACGCTCGCCCTCCTCCGTGAACACACTGCTAAGGACTTCAGCCCAACCACATGGCATCTAAAGAAAACCAGACTTTCCCCTTGAACAATGAGCTGGCGCGTCAGCTGCTTGGACACGTTGGCCCAAGGTCCAAACCACCAGGTTTCCTCTCGGAGCAACAGGGAATGTTTTCGAGCAAAGATTCCTATTTCCATATGGAATGATTCACGTGGCCGAAGGACGCAGAGAGAAACAGGAGTTCTTCACTAACGCTCCAACCTGCGAGTGAACACAAATAAACGTTTGGACCTTTTTCAAAAGCCTCTCTGCTGGCACAGATATCGGAAACGGAAATCATTCCAGGTTTAAAGTCTAACTGAGAAGTCACCCTGTTGCTGGGATTGTGGACTGACGGTGCTGGACCGCTGCTGATGGGTGGGGCTGCTTCCACTGTGAGTCACACTCCACCCCACTCAGGAAAACAGGATCTAAGCCTAACAACCTGTGGTTTGTGTCGTTCAGTGTTTCACAGAGGATGAGGAGGGGACGCGCTTCGTCCTGGTCAGTTGTCTCATAACAGTCAGATAAACATCATGCGGTGCTGAGGCGGTTCGGTACCTTGTAGGAGTCGTCTGCGCACCGCTCCTCCTCCTCCTCAGCTTCACACGTGTTCCCTCCTCTGGCCGAAGTCATACCTGATTGGCACTGGCTCTCCTTCACGGAGCTGAGGCAGCACTGCTTCTGTGCAACGCTGCCACACGCACGCACACACACACGCAATACAACGTTACTGATCACATTATCCTGCGCATGTTTTGCGTAAACATGGAGGACGTTGTCCACTGGAAGGCAGACTATGGCCTCATATTCGTGAAGTGTGACACTCGAGGACATGTTGACACTGGAGGAGGTTAATGTTGGGACGAAGGAAGAGAAAATGCAACGCAGTGCAGTGGTTGTTAGGTGTTTAGTTCAGGTGTCATCTGGACTGTGAAAGCAGTTTAACAGTTACGGATGTTTCCTTCCAAAACCATTGTATAATTACGACATATAACTGTACGACTGACTTTACATGCTGATAAATAAAGCTCCACCGCTCACCTGCAGATGGAGCGCGTGTTGCTGTCCAACAGAGGCATACGGCTGCAGTGGTGGTTTTCTGTCGCCCATCTCTGGCCTGCAGTACAGCAGCTGAGCAGCATGTCTTCCGCAGAAACACCTGGACCTGCTGCCAAGGCACACATGATCACACGCGACAGTGATGGAATAAAAACAGTCTCGCAGTAAATCCACCGTGTCGGCACAGGCAGAAACATATGGCAGACTGCAGCAGGCCTCCAAGGCGCCTTCAGGATTTCTACAGCTGTAGTCACATTACCAGAGTACAGTAGCCCCTTTTTATGATCGGAAACTTTTCACTCATGTCTGGGGGAAGCTTACATTATATAGCATATAGTTTTCCCAAGTAGAAGAGCAGTCCCTAGGACAGACGTGAACAAGGAGCGGGATAGATGGCGACCACGAGTATGGGTTTCTGTGCGTAGGCGCAACACATCAGAGGCTTAGATGGACTTCACAGGGCGCCGCTGGCCACCAGGTCAAACCCTCAGGAGAAGGTTCCTGTGCAGCTCAATGTTAATAAATCTGTAAACCCAGTGGTTTCAAAAGTGGTTAGGTGCTAATTTAAGGTACAAAGTCCGAGTCCGGGTGAGCACTGGGCTGGCAACACATCTTCCAGTGGATCTGTGGTATGTCTGTCAGAAACCTGTACGTCATGTTATATACAACACTGCAGGTCCCACAGAGACTCTCACAGCTGTGAGTGTGTAACAGGAGGCCGGGACGGAGCCTCGGAGCTCATCTGCATGGATGAGACACCACGGAGCACCAAGGGCTCGTCAGCCTCCCATCGTCACCACGCTCAGACCCAAAGCTGGGATGGATCACTGAGAACCACTAACGAAGAACTTTAGCTTTTAAGCTCAATAAACCTTATTTTACTTACAGTACAGAGTATTTGCATATTCATATTTATGTTCACTGCTGTGAAACGAAGCGTCGTTTTATGACTTGGAGGACACGAACCTAACAGGAAAACCCAATAAATACAGCAAAGCAACCAAATCAATGACGCCCATTGTGTTCTCGTTGCACGTCACCGTGCGAGCATGCAGATTATTGCTCGTAATTAAAAACAGCTACATCTGAGAGTTTGCTCCGCATGATGTCAAATAAAGTATTTTGATCAGATTTAGCGGTTTGTTTGCTCCATGTAACACAGTCTCCACTGTTTTTACCTCAGCCTGTAATAGTGTGAGCTATGCTAATCCTGAATTGCACAATGCACATTCACATATAAAAGAACCTTCCTTCACTAGCTCTGCTGTAAGCTTCACTTTGAAGCCATTTATTTCATTCGGCTGCGTTCAGTTTCAGGCCCAACTCATTTTAAAGCTGAAGAAAAAATAAAGAGAAGACTGTCTGTAAATGTCTTTGTAGAATTTATAGGCACCGTCTATGAAAACATTTTTAATTATATAAAGCTTGAAAGAACCTCTGTACAAAAGGTCACATTGAAGTTATGTTTACAGCTCTGAGCTGGACAAAGGTTTCAGGTACATATGAAATAAGAACAGATAGAAGTTCTTCTTCTTTACAATAAGAAGTAACACGAAGCCTAGTGTTGACTCCTGAAGTCCCTCTCTGATCCTTGACACTTAATCTCACGACGGCATCGCTCTAGAAGTCAAATACTGATGCAAATGCATCGCGCTTTCATCCAGACACTGAATGCAGGTTTGACATGACACAGAAGAGGGACAAAACCCCCCCAGCCCCAACACAGCAAACATATGGAGGAAACGGACTTTGCTTCAACTGCAGGGTCAGATGCAGCTTAACAATCAGGAGTAGACAACTTTTGTCAACAACCTATTGTCCAAAGACTCAGCATGTTGCCAGAGTGGCAGCAGCGGCTCTCCTCCAAACTCCTGTTACACAACAGACCCAAAATAGGACACCTCCGTCCAGTTAAGGAGCTCCCATGGGGTTTGTCTGGACTGATTATCCTGGCTTCATGCTGCTCACCCATCATTACTTTGTCTGGACAAACACAGACCTGTCTCACAGCACACTGAGACATGTCAGACACATCTGCACCACCTGAGAGTGACGGACAACGTCCAGGCGGCCGCGGCAGAATGTGATGTAATTAACGCGCGCAGCAGGGAATGTCTTTGTGGTACGGACGCGCCAGGTGCTAATGAGGTGCCGATATACTGATTTGCCCATTTATCATGCTGATATACGGCTTTCCAGAAAGATCAACCAATTAGTGCCGGACGCCGCTGATATGACGGTGATTTTCTGTTTCATTTAAAACAGTGACGTATCCCAGAGTTTTCCTGAATCAATGAACCACAGGTGCAGTATCAACATCAGGACGTTACGAGACTGGTGACTATGTGGGAGAAACGCTGGTGAAGAAAACGTTATGTCAGTGTCTTGACGTAAGATAACGTAGAGAGACAAAGACTTGATTCTTAGGTTCGTGAAACATGTTCTCGCATCACTTCAGATGTGCATCAGATAATAAACACTTCTTTCCTTACTCATTTTAAGTGCCATAGTTACATACTGTGACTTTAAACGTTGCTCATTTACACATTACGACATTTCAGAGATGAATATTAACATTTATTTACAGATTTATTTCTGTCAATCTGTCATTAGAGCTTTTATTAATTTCCCTCAGCTACTAAATGCAACACGACGTTCACTCAGTTCGTCCCTATGAGAGACACTGACATGCAACCAGCAACTGCAACATACTGCACGCTGAGGCTTTTAACACACCAGTCTTTCTTAATGTGTTCAATACTTGTGTGGATGTTTCTGAAAAAGAAGAAATGCGTGCGTAATGAAAGATCCACTGATGGTCGCGTCTACTTGCGGTTGACGTGGAATATAAATTGAGAAACAAAGATAAAAACATAGAAATGAGGGTAAATTGCAAACATACAGGCTGGAGCAGGACAAAACAATACCGTCTCCAACACATGTTCTGAGAAAAGCTCCTTATGTTCCTGCCGACATAAAACACGACTGATTCGATCTTTTCTGCCTCCGAGTGCTTTCTGTTTATTTGTTCAGCCAGTGTGAATGGACTGATGAGGCACAGAGTGACGTTTGTACTCTGCAATAATACGAGCGGGCCGCACAGGGTAATGGTTTAGAACAATGTGAGGATGCTAACTGCCTCAGCTCCCACACTGCTCTGGCACAATCAGGAGCTTTTCTCACCCGGAAACACAAAGTGACGATCATTCATCAATTTGAGTCCTAAACAAATACAGCAGGAACAGCAGCAGACGACTTACTGCTTTCCCAGAACACACCCACAAACCCGGATATGTGATTATCTATACTCAGCCGCTGCTCTCTCTTGTTGGTAATATGACCCTTTTTGAAAAAGATGGGAATCAAATGGCTTCTCTTGCACTGATGACTATACTTAAATGACAATGTTCAAAGCTTGAATGAAAATGGAAGTCAGTTTATTCCTTGAATGTCCATTGTGGAGGTAGAAAAAATGAACTACCTCTGAAGTCTGTGAGGGTCAGCACGTCCACACGGAGCTCAGAAGCTGCTGCCTGCACGGTGTCTGCAGAAGCTCAGACTGGACACTTGTTTCATGCACTGAAGCTGCTGCGTTTTTTTGTTCAGTTAGATGCAACAATGAAAGGAGTTCTTGTTCTAACTGTCGCCTACCCTCCAGACAGGCCACCGTGTCCGTGGTGTCTCCAGACCCTCAACTCACTTGCCCTCTATCAGAAGATACAGATTTTACAGACTCTTGCTTTCACAGTTCTGGAGGCAACCCCCCAGCTTAGGTAAGAGACAAGCTCACTAAAAGTGAGTGAGTTGTTAGACAGCTGTGTTTTCTAAGGACACCTCGACATGTAGCCACAACTGAACCACTGACCCTGGAGTTTGGAGACGTCTGGAGTGCTAAACCCACCCCACCTATCACAGGGCAGTCAAACAGAGACACACAGCCAACCACTCAATCAACCATTAACACGATGAGTTCTATTCTTTATGATACATCCAACCTTGAAAGAATTGTTCAAGGAGATATGTACTGACTGTTGGAGCTGAAACACTACTTTTACTTTTCCTTTAGAACAATTCAGATGAGCAACGTGGCTAAATTGGACCTGCTGAAATCATCATCAGCCCCTAGCAAAGTCGTAGCAACCTTTTAAAGGACGCATTCCCAGGTGTTGCATGAAAGATCACTCTCGCTGCGCTGCTTTAACAATAGCTGCTTCCTGTTGTCCCAGCTGGGGTTTCTGTATCTCTGCCGTGTTATCTCATCAACAACTGTGACTAACAGCCTTGTTTGCAGCTACAGCTCTGTGAGGTCAGTCCAAGGATGGTTGAATTCCTCGAATCCATTTAGGTGCTTCATATGACCACAGAGATATGCGAGTATCATCCGCGTTGCTTTTCTGCCCCTCGTTCTCACTCTGCCCCCGAGGGCCTCATCTGTTGAGCAATGGGAATATAAAGTGGCGTTCTTACACGGACTCTGGGTTGTTCCTGAGCTAAGTGGTTTCACTGAAAGGCCTGTACAGTCCACTTCTGCATCTTTGTCACTGCTTTCCTTGGGGGGGAAAAGCCAGAAATATAGTATTCTCCGCTCACCTTTTACCTCTTGTTTCCAACACAATAGGGCCAGCAGCTTTGTTGGTGAGCTCAACAATTATAGCCCTTTATCTAGAAATGCTAATCTCCTGCAATGCCCGGCATGCCCATCCGGCCTCCTGCTACCAGCCCGGCCTTTTCATGTCTGGCAATCTATCAGCCCCAGACACCAGTCAACAGCATCACCCCCTGGCCGAGCTCCAGGAGCCTTGTGAGAAATTTCTGCTGCTGTTTTCCCTTCAAAAAGGAGACAGCAGGATGTCTCGAGCCAACTTGGCCCCACATTTAGATTCACTTTTTGATAAGAACCCATGGTTGATATGGCGTTCTTCTGATTTATCTTCATAAATACGAATGTCATAAAATGTCACCACCATCCATAAAAACTCTAAACATGAACAACAAATGAATCATTCTCTATTTAATGTGACACATCTTCTCTCTGTCATTCTTCATTAGGTTCAATGCTGCCAACACCATCAAAGATCATTCTGGTACGAATCCACCACAACCAGAAGTCTGGATAATATCTGAGCTGTGAGCCAGACGTGGCCTTGAACGGGCTGCACTCCTGGCAACAGATCTCGTGACTTTCTTTCAAGTCAACCTCTCACGTACAACTCATGGCAACTCCATGTAGATATAAAAATGGATCCGTTGGGAATGTTTCTCCAACATGGAAAGAAGCATTTCATCCGTCTGTGGCCTTCTGGCCTATGAGAGATAAAATGGACTTTTAATGTGCCTGTGCACCTTCAGGTGAGAAAGAAGTAATATCGGTTAACTGTAAGCAACCTGTAGGTAACCGTAGCCAAGATGGAGCCACTTCGAAACACAAAAGTGGACTAAAAATGAAAAGTAAAACCAAACCCAAAAGACCTGAAACAGCCAACTGTCAGCTACACACGAATCCTCCTGATGGATCAGATATCCCAACAAAGGCTGTGTTCACAGGCATGTGTAACGTAATATTAACTCATTGGACTTGAATTGAGATTGGTGTCATGTAAATGTCACTCTCTCGCCAGTGTTCATTTTTTCCATTCCAATCATTTAAAAATGTGGTTTAGGAAATTCTGAGTCATAACTTTCTCACATTCTCTGAAGGCAGCATGGTCTAAATCTACAGTACTGCTGAAGACTAAAACAAAACTGAAAACATAAGATCCTAGAAAACTCACAACTTTAAAATTTTGATTCAAAGAAATCGTCCATTTAAATTGAAATACATCTCATGCACGTATTTATAGTTTGGTTACGTCATTTTCAAGTTTCAAGATCAGTACAGTAACTTTCACTTTTCAAAATTGAGATTTCCATTTACAGTTTTGTCCTGTTGACAAAATATATGGCGCCTATCTTTTCCTGTAGGGACCCAAAGCAGTGAGATAGTAAAGGTAATATTCGTCTCACGTCTTCAACCTCTCACCTCTTTCACGTGCTTGCTGCTGTGACTGCTTGCCAAACTAAAATACCTCGGTTTCCCTAATTATCAGGAAAAGGAAAATGTTTGTTTTTTTTGGTGTCTTGTCCAAACATTCGCAGTTTTTCCTGATGAGTTGCTTCACTTTCCCGCTGGCAGAAAGCACCGTGACCAGGCGCGTAACCAAAAGGCTGCACTTAGGGCCCTGCTATCTCTCCCAGTGACAGACGAAGGAGCCACTCTACATTATCATCCGCTTTTATTTAGATGATTTGCTTCCAGCCGATGAGCCCCACGAGCGAAGCAGCTCTGACACTGGCTGAGAACAAAGTTGGAGATAGCGCGCATAGAAGCGAAAGCCTTCACAGATCCACTTAAGATATGTAAAAGAAAGCCATCAAGCGGGGATGGTACATGCGAGAAATATTAACGGGAGATGAGAATCGATATCATGCATTATTCACCGTATCTGTGCCAGTTGTTTCTAAATGCAGACGTTTTAAAGAGACATTCTCTCCATTGTGGGAATAACAATAATACAATGAGCTGATCTTCATCCTGAGGGAATTGAAATAAAGGGAGTACGTGCTCTTATGTTCTTATCTGATAGCATCCAAATAGCATCTGTCAAAGGTTGGATCTTGTTTTTCAGGCCTCTGTATAAACGCTGACACACCCTTATGGCAAACCAGCAGTTACTACAATGTCAGGGGTGCACATTGCTAGGTAGCCATCTTTGCAGTCTGTGTGCGTAGCCGCAGGGAATGCAGTATTGTTTCTGACCTGGGTCACACATGACTGGGCTGACAGTAGGGCGGGAAGGAGCACACCCTCATAACAGCAGTATTATCCAGAGGAAGTCTCAAGAGGGGTCACACTGACCCCAGTCTGGGGCCAGTGTAATAACAGAACCTGCCCATCTATCACATTTAACACCGCATCACAACCAGACTTCAAAAAGAAAAAACTAAATTAGGAACTAAATCAGTTGACTGGACACGGTGCAGATGCGGGACACCTGAGGGTCGTCCACCTTGGAGCTGATATTCAAATGGAACGTCCCCTGACATCATAAATAACTGGAATCATGTCTCTGTGCTCTGCTTGTCTTCCAGCTACCAACATGCGGTCTGGATCAAGTCAATACTGTCAGCAGCACTATTACAGAGCCTGATGATTTGTGCCTGCTGCTGAGTCTGGATGACCTCATTGAAAGCTTTTCCTCTTGACCTTCTGACTTCAATGGCTTGATCTGGAAAAGGTCAATCTACCAGGGTGGACCATGCTACAGCCTATATGGATCCCTCTGAAGGATAACATGCTGTGATGCAGACCTAAATAAACCAAACACAAAAACCCAGAAGTAACGTCGACAGACTAACTAAGTGATTAAAATACACACAACACAGTGAAGCCGAACTAAAGAACCTTTCTGAATCTTTCTGAAACCTTTAAGCCTCACTGTGATCTCACTCTCACTTTAAACAAGGTTCATTTTGAAAAGGTATAAATCTCAAATGATTTTAAATATACTACCAGACACAACGCTACAAACTGCAACCGTATTCTTTTAGATTTGTACGAGGGTGAGATCAAACATTCTGCAGCGTAGAGCTCAGACAAAAGCACTGCAGGTCAGTGAAAACACTCAGTGAGGAGCGCTGAATCACGATAATGTCTTTGTGTCCGTAGCTCATGCTACTCATGCAAACTACCCAGTTATTCCAGAAAGCTCATCTCCCTCTATGCACCAGAGGTTTGTCTCAGCAGGATCTAGGAATGCTGCAGACAGTAGCTTTATTTACTGCCATGAAAACCCTCCCACAATGACCTTTCATCCTCAAACCTCCAACACTGATTCGTTTACCATCCTGATGTAGTGTGAATGCAAATAATCAGCAGAGCTGCTGGTTCACAATGGTAACGGGTCCAGATCTTCTACAGAGCCTGAATCACACCACACCTAAATTCCAATGATTCATTCTGACCTAAAGAAAATCGGCTGAAGAACTTTTTCACTAAAATTTCAATTGGCATAAATAAAGTACAGATTCTCTCTGACTCAAGTGCTCTAAACATCCTCCACACACGCTTTAGGCTGGAACAGGAAATATTTCACACAAATACCGGGTGTGTTACGTATGTGGACATGAATCATGAGAAACATGCAGCGGTGAATCTGATCTCTCCCTCACTGCATCACACAAACAGGCGCACAGTAAGACACGTGTCCAGTCGCCTTCACATGTGCTACGGCATTCCATCGGTGTGAACAGAAGTGTAGTCACATTTAAATGCGCCTGCTTGAATACAGTCCATATCTCAGATCGAAGGAACATTTTTCTGAGGCTCAGTGTTTGCTGTTCTACACCCAGAGGAAGCAGCGCGATTATCAGTGAACAGATCTTGCATCGACCCAGACCTGAGAGAAACCTGCTCTGCTCACAGAATGGAAGGAGATTCTGTGGACTCTCTTCCTGTTTTGTACCGTGGACAGTCATGAGTGGTCCAAAGTCCAGATTGTTATATTCCATGACCATCCTCTCTGTCAGGGACTGGGACTGTAACTGGCATTTTGATTAGACGGTTTTCTCAGGGGACTGTCAGGGACCTTGTATCTGGATGATGAAACACGCACCATTCAGCAGGAGCTGGTATTGAATTGAAAAAAAAAAGACAACTGCTGTTCTGCTACCAGAACCGTTTTAGTTCAGTTTGAGCTGTGTATCTGATTTTGAAGGTGTAATAACCAACTGAGCTCCGTAGCAGGTGATCGTACCTGCAGGCAGCTGATTAGTTGTTGAATGATACCAGATTCTCAATAATTACCCGTCTACGAGTTGAGATGACGACCCGGCTGTACTGTGAAACAAACAGTTCACACTTACGAGGGGCAGCGGTTAAACCTGAGTCTCCTCCAAACAGCAGGTTATTCCACCAATTATTATTTTATCACTAAAATCAGATTTTCTTTCTCAGCTTGACTCTGAATTATTAACCAACTGAGAGCTACAGTACTTTTTATATATTTATTCTTTTTTTTTTGCATAAATTTGTTCCAACCGTATTGTGGAGATGGTCATCGGATTGGTGTAATTTGATAATGACTAAAAACAGAAGCGCTGTTCAGACTGGACAGAGGAGAGTGAACTAAGACAGTGACTAATTCATCAATTTTCGCTGCTGTAAATTATTACATTGAAGCTGAACATCTTTTTTAACTTTTAGCTCAAACCTCTGGGTTCCCTTAGTAAATGTTTTGCTTTGAGGTGATGGACCAGAGATCACCTCAAACATTATCAAGGGCTGGTGGGAACATCACGCTGGGATATGCAGGTGGCGCCCTGACAAAATGATAGTTACGAATGATTGTGTAACCTGGTGAAAAATGAGTGAGGAACTTCTCACTGCAGAAGTGAAAAAGCTCAGACCTAGAGACTGAATGATGATTGATTGATAGATAGATGGAAAACAGCAATAAATAATCCACAGTCTACAGTTACATCTCATATTTGATATAATAGTTAATAAATGCTCTGATTGATGTTAATGGAACATAAAGGCTTCTTTGATTTAAGTGTCACTAGTGAGAAAAGTCAAAAATCTCCTGTTAGAGAACCACAGTGAAGCCTACTGTGTCAGATGTTAAATGTTAAACGCCCAAATCTGCACGCTTTCACCAATGCTGTCCTGGAACGACGCGCCGATAGCAAATATAAACGTCATTATCAGCAGCGTGGAGCGAGCCCCTGGCTCGGCTGTCCCTTCTATCTCCTCTGTGTGAGTGTGAGCATTCACCTGTGTGTAGTTCAGGAACGTGTCTATCTGGAGGAAGCACGTTATCGGAGGTGGGAGCACCCTGCCACCGCGACAGATAACTCCAGCTGGAGCTCTGTCATCATTTTTGGGAAGAAAGTGGGCTCAGGTCGTGAGTCACCATGCCAATTCCATCCTATTACCATGAATCAGTGTCGACATGGCCTTACAATGAATCAAACATGACGCACACGGTGATTATGTAATTACATTATCTCATCTACAAATTAACTTCCTAAGACTGGTCTGCTAACAGATGAAGAATAGGATTATTTTATCATTCACACGCTCTATTTAAAGTGCACTTAAAATGTGTCCTGCCTGTACAGTATGTGTCTGCCATGATGTCACTCACGATATGTGATATGAGGTACACCTGATCTCATGCAGCTTCTTTACATCGTGTATCTCCCGCTCTAGACTCTCCGCACCCATACCAGGTGTGTCCTTGAGCATGACACTCAGCACTAGCTCCCTGGGCGCCCCCCTGTGGCTGCCCACCTCTTCCCCCAAATTTCGTTGTAATATGTAAATAGATTTACATGGTTTGCGCCAGATGTTGAGGAACCAGGACAATCTGACAATAAGAGGGCTACTGTCCATTTATGGACAAAAGAAAGAGAGCAAATGACTGTTGGAAGTAACAGCAGTGAACGAGGTCACATGAAGCGGTTGTGTAACTTATGGATCCTTTGATACCTAACTTTAAATAAAGAAGACGAGGTGAGATAAATGACCAGCTGAGCCTGAATAAGGATGTGGCCAGGACCTCCAGGTCCTGTAGATTTACTCTCTACAACATCAGAGAGATGAGGCCTTTTCTCTCCCAGCAGGCTGCACAGCTCTTCGTCCAGGCAATGGTCATCTCTAAACTTGACTATAGTAACTCCCTCCTGGCTGGAGCTTCTGCAGTTACCATCAAACCCCTCCAGATGGTCCAACATGCGGCGGCCCACCTCATTTTCAACTAGCCAAAGTACACTCATGTCACCCCTCCTCTCACCTCTCTTCACTGGCTCCCAGTAGCTGCTCGCATCGAGTTTAAATCCTTGATGCTTGCCTACAGGACTCTCAATGGATCTGCTCCATCTTAGTTTAACACACTACTGGTAAGTTACACTCCTGCACACTCTCTCAGATCTGAGAATGAAATGAGGCTAAAAACATCTTCTCGAGGTCTCAGATCACAGTCGAGTCTTTTCTCCTTCGTGGTTCCTGCTGGTGGAACAACTTGCCCTGCCACATTCGACTGGCTGACAGCATCACCACCTTTAAAAACCTGAGCTTTGATTACAACGACCGTCTACAAGAGGGTGAGTGGGGAATAACTTTTTATATATAGACTGTAGTTTTCAAAACTCAAAACGTATGTTTTACTGCAGGATTATATAAACTATTACATCACATTATACTGGGATTTCTTCTATTGTGTCCATGTCCCAGACTGTCCTAGCTTCTAAATGACTGTTTCATATGCATCAGCATTGGATCACATTACCCAGCTCTCTCACATTAAAGGAAATGACCTATTATACTATATAAACCATATGTCTGAATAATACCCTTTGTGCTTATACAGCACGCTGTGATTCAGTCCGCTAAGTTTGACAGATACCACAAATTCAAGACACACCTTGAAAAATTAACTAGTCTGAAGGTCAGAGAGAATTTATTAACAAACCCAGACCGTTATTACCGACCGTCTGTCTCCTCTGGGAGAGCTCAGGCAACGTTCAGTAAGAGCAGTGGCGAGGTCGTGCTCTGTTGGTGAGCGATGGTGATGACTACTCTGAGACAGCCTTCACCAAGGGAGGAGTGTTTGACTCCCTGCTCCAGACAGACCCTGCACTCTACTATTTATGTTCCTGCGTCTCCATTCCTCCCATATCCTCACGACGTACGATCTGGTTTGGTGTTCAGGACATGACACAAAGAGTGCGTTGTTCTATGGGGACGGTGTTGCACAGCTAAAAATTAAGAGTGTGCTAATACAAAAAACTACATTAACTGTTTTTTTTCCTCCCTTTGTAGTATCTTCCCTTCTTTGGTTGCTCTCAGCATCAGCTAATTACATATTACCTATAACCTGTGGTGTTCCTCACTGCCTGAAAACCTTAAATGACTCACCCCCTGCACGTATTGCCTTGAACGCATCACAGACCTCCAGCTAAGAGACTCACACTGTGCCTTCTGTTCAGCTTTATGCTAACAAGATAAGTGAAGTTCTCCTACGACATGAAATATCACTGCATTGGATATTGCATCAAATGAATTGAAGGCACCAGGAAGTCACCATTATTAACAGCAGTTCAAGCCAAACCCACTGCAAATTGGGCTGAGGGTTTCAGAACTGTGACATGACTGAACTTTTCACGAATGTCATTATTTTATTGCTTCTTTCCTGGCAGAAGATTTTTCTACACACAAACTGACAAGAGATAAATCAGTGCGTGCTGGAAACTGATGCGACGTTCACACAGGGTGATTTATACGTAAGCATGAAACAGACGTCAGCTTTTTGATGATGGTGTGCATGCATCTTCTCACTCACCTCCATCAGGTGTGACGAGTAAAACAGGCCTCTCCTCCTCTTTCTCCATCACCTCTTCCTCCACGTCCTGTGTGTCTTTGCTGTGAAGGTTGAACAGCCTCTGACCTGGCTTTCTGCTGAACCGACTCTCATCTGGCTTGACCTTTACTGGCAGCTGGGTTGTGGTGGTGGTGGTTGAGGTCGTCATGGTGGCAGTTTCAATAAGAGGGACCAAAGAGGTTGTATGGTAGCCAGCTTGTGTAGGGGAACTGGTGGTGGGCTCGGATACGGTCTGTTCATAGCTGCTGTTTGGATCACCGCTCTCTGACTCCTCGTTGTTTCTTTCCTGTTGTACTGACTCCATCTTGTAGGATGCATCATTTCCCTCTGACTCAGTTACACTCTGATAGGTTACTCTTTCTTCGTCTTGCTCTTCTTCTGTGTCGTTTTCGTCCACCTCTTCCTCACTGCCTGGTGATACTGTATACTGTGTTCCTCTGTGACTATTAAATTCTGACTGACTCTCTGCGCCTGCAACTCGATGACTGACATTGATCTGACTGTTTGACCCTGTGGGTGTCACACTATCTGATGCATTGTCGTGATGCGCCGTAGTCACAGGTGTATGTACACTCTCTGAAATCATATGTGGATACTTGCTGTGCTTTTCAACTTTCTCTAAACCTTGGGTTAAGCTTGTGTGTGCATGTGCAGGATCCTTTAAATCTGTCCATGCACTCTTGTCACCAAAGGAGACAGTCTGACTCTGTAAGTGCTGCCAAGCAGTAGTGGTGTCCTCGTGCGTTTGTGGCCCGACAGAACTCTGGGGAGTGTCTGTTACTTCTTCCTCTGCAACATGATCGTGAACTCCATATCGCTCCACCAGCTCCAGTTTGCTTCCTTTGTCAAAGCTCTGAAAGGGAGAAACTCTCTCAGGTCTGTTGGGTCCTCGGATCACAGATATGATCTTGCTGAATGGGGAGGGCTGGGTAGGGACCAGCAGAGACTGAGGGTAGGTTTCTGGAAAGTCTGTAGGACTATAGTCATAGTCATCTTGCTCCTCCTTATCCAATGGCAATGATTTGAATAGAGGAACATTACCATTAGGAGGAAGATGGTATGTTGTGGAGAACTGGTTCGTATGGCCTTGTTGGTCCAAAGTGTAGGGGTAGTTGTTTCGTCTGCTGGCTGTGACCTCCTCTGTGGATGTAGCTAACATAGGTTTATGGACTTTCTTTGGATCACAGTCTGGTACAGGGTAGCACATCAGCTTCCCTCCTTCGTTGGGGCAGTGGCAGACCCTGCATGGGTCAATATGGAAGGAGTGCCCAGCCTCATACTTTTGACTGCCATGGACACATCCAATACGTTCACACTGCATGCAACCATCTGCAGGCTCCAAAACCTCTATGCAGTTTGGGGGAATGTCCGGACAGCTGATGAAGTGGCAGCTGATCCGTCCACCTTCAGCCGGGCAGGAGCACTCTGTGCTTCCATAGTCCACAAAGTAAGAGTCTCCCTCAGGCACTTTGCCATTTTTGAATCCAGCATTGACACAATCATAGTACTGATAACCCTCACAGGTGCAACCTCTCTGTAAGCATGAGGCGCAACAAGCACCACTCTCCAGCACTTCTTCAATACAGTTGTCCAGCTGTGGACAATCCATGCCAGTGCAGTCACGCTGGCACACGCAGACAGTTAGGTAGAGCAAAAGCAATGTACACCTCAGCAGTGCTGCTTCCGCTCTGAGGAGACAGGCCATGGCACTAGGTGTGCATACAACAGTCAAGGGAGGTCAGGTATCATCCAAAGCCTTCAGAATGTCTTCAAGGATTCTGGAGTATTCTGCCCATGTGAGTCATCCCCCCTCTGCAATAGATAGAAGAAGAAAAGACAGCAAAGCAGGCAAAAGCTTATTTCCTAAAATGAAAGCAGACAAACATCTGGCTTCATAGTTAAGTTCACTAGAGTCCATTTTACAGCCTCATAGTCCTCCTAGCATTAAGACTTTGTACTTCTCATTAACATCAGCTGCAATGTAGCGTTTCGGATCATTATGCGGGCTGTTGTGATGAATCCTGGAACCGGCCCAAGTTCTACATTTCTACCATGATTATCTTCATTAAAAAAGCCCTACTAACCTTGAGTCTGTTAAAAAAATGGATTATGCTTTATGCTAAATACATTCTGAGGTAATAAGAGGAGCAGGGACCAACGTGCACTGCAAATTCCAGCTGTAAACGATGTGTGTAGAAAGAGTTGCAGTTTCAACGTTAACATGAGCGAATTCCCACAGCATGCACACATTCACAAGCCGATAGTTAGTTCCACCATTAGAGAGAAGAAATTAAACACGTTGCATCTTACTCACTTACAAATATTGTGCAAGTAAACACATCACAACACAGATCAATCTAGTAATCTGCTGTTGGTATTAATGAAATATCTAAAAACAGAATGTTATAAATATTGCTGTCAGACGTTATTATGCTCTACCCTCAGTTACCCTCGTTGTCTGTTAATCACATTGTCCTCTGAGGCAAGAAACAGCACATTTGAAGCGGACCCCTGGGCGAACTGGGAATACCTACATTTTGCTCGTAGCAGCAGTTTTTACCATAACTTTCAAACACAGAACCCCAGGTCATTAAGTGTTGCCCCAGACATGTGGCTAAACTGTTACATTACATTACTAATAACTGTTCATTCTATTAAACAGCTTCTCAAACAACTAACTGAACATTGGTGCACCACAACTTAGCTCAAGTAAACTCAGCACAGATAAATCATAGATAGATAGATAATCATACACAACACATTCCTCAGGCACCATGGCACGTACAGTAAGAAAACAGATGCCTGACTATTGTGTTTGATCACAATAAGGACGACACACGCATTTGTTACCGGACTGCACACAATAAGAGTTGGCAATGCACGGATGCAAAAGAATGCAAACTGAGAAGCAGCCTGCAAACTACAGCAGCCTGGTGTTTCCCAGACCACTGAGAGATGGGGGATTCCTCTCCTTCTCTAGTCTGAACAAACACAATCACTCTGCAGATCTCTAAACACACGCTGATGTCATGTTCGACATGGAGAAAAAGAAGAGTAACAGCAGCAGAACAATAAGCATGACGGTGTGTGGCTCCAGACGGAGTGAGAGGTGAATTACAGTGAGTGGCAGAGCTTTACTGTACACACTGTGTTAGTAGCACAAGTAATACAGCACAGTTTTTAATCAACCTAGGAAGTTTTCATGTGAAGCATGAGTCCACTCTGTCTGCAGCAGAAACACTAGAATAACTAAGGTGGTCGTTCAAATTGTTTGTACTAGTTTAGGCTAATTAAGATTTTGCCATGTGCACAAACAACATCAATGTATCATCCCTATTCACCTGATAAGTGAAACAAGCTGTCCAATCCTACCGCTGGGTGCGAGGCTGCAGCCAAACGAGAACCAGTTAGAAGTAAAGAGTCTGTGCAGAGCGACTCATACCACATGAAGCATGAATTAAAGTCACTGCACGACGCAGCGAGCAGAGAAAACGTCCCTGTTGCTGCGCGCAGGCACCGGCGCGTTACCTGGTCACGTACGGAGCGACGGGCCGAGAGCGTCCGCCTGTCTGTCCTCTGAGCGCCGCAGGAGTGAACCTTCTGCCCGCCGCAGCGCTGCTGGGACCTGCAGGCGGGCGGAGGGGGAGGTACGAACAGTCTCCCCTGCTGGAGAGTCCGGAGGAGGTCAGGCCCACCTGTTCTGTACAGGCCTGCGGATCTGCCAAAATAAAACGATAGTAAAATGTATTCACCATTCCACTCGATACTCTAATAAATATCATTATTATCATTATTATGTGTGTGTTTAATGAAGAGCTATTCATAAGGTGTGTCAAAGGTGATTTTTATATACTGGTGGGTGTTTTATTTTTTTTACCGACTGGCTGCCAGGTGTTTAAGCTAAGCTAACTGCTTACGCTATACACAAAACGCCTACTTTTGGCTGTTTGAATATAAATGTACTATACACAAACAGCTTGACATTTTTAAGAGATTTACTAAGTTTCAGAACCACATAAAATTTGCCATTTTAGGTTTCGTGGAGTTACATGTAGGTAGTGATTAGCTTAGCATAAAAACTGGAAGAATGCAGTGAATTCTAGAGTAGTTAGAGCTAAAAGACATTTCAAGTGTGTTAAATAAAAAATAACCAAATGTGATGTGTTTTAATAGTGAAATTTACCGTATTATTTTACAGTGGCCAAAGCCAGGCTAGCAGATCCACCCAGGTGTTCATGCTAAGCTAAGTGCATACTATCTTCATGACTGTTAAACTGCAAATAAATCACATCATCTAAAAAAGAAGATAAGCTGAGTGGAGGTTATCATTTCTGTCCTTTCTCATATATAACTTATTGAAGTATGAAGTCATACAGACGATTAGGCTAGGGCCTTTTATTTTCTTTAGAGTGGTGTTGTCACCCCCCGGGGTAAACTTTAGCTGCCGTGCACTGCTGTGTTCTTAAGGATCTTGCATGTACCTAATAAACTGAAGGCTGTGACCTTGGCTGAACGAGAGCATTACTCATGCTGCTGTCTGTCTCCTGCCAGTTGCAGCCCATTTGTGACACAAGGCCATAGGCTATATAGCAACTGCACCCAAAAGACCACATTTTCTTTAGGTACTGGTTTCTAATGTGCTGACCCTACTCCCTGCAGGGACAATGCTGCATGTCATTCAGCTGAGCATGTCTTTTCATTGACACGTTGTAAAGAGATATTTCATCTTCTGTGATTTTAATATATTTCCACCTTTTGGAGGGTGCGTGACCTTCTAACAGCAAATGGCAGAAAACTGTAACTTTATGATTTCAGACCAGTCTTATGTCTCGCTTTCACGGTTCCTCGTTCTTTGGTTGAAGCCGCCTCTTTGGAGGACAGTGTAAAGTTAGGCCGACACCTCACCTCCAGAGGATGTTGGAGTTCAAAGAGCGTCGCGAGTGTTGTGTAGTAAAATGCAGCATGCCAGAGGTTTGAATGGAGCCACTCATCACGTTGGAGTGCCGTGACCTATTCACCAATCTGGACCCCTCCCAGAAGCCCTTATAAAAGTCCTAATGAGGCACTGTCGGGGCCTGAGGTGAAATGCTGGGTGGTGCTGTGATAAACACGCTGACTCTGATAACAGATAAGACCAGTGCCAGGGGAGTGGGCAGGCTTTCAACTAGAGATGAGAGATGAGGTAAAACAATAGAGAGCACTTATACTCAGGGTTGGTCAGGGGAAGGACGTTTCAAATCTTGCTCTTAGGCAACAATCTACCGTACCGTACTGTGGGCCGGCTGCCTTATTTTTCACATCTATAATAGTCTTGATCGTCACAGCACAGCTCCTTGGAGTTTTGACTGAAGTCACGCAAACGACACAGTCACACAATCAGAGAAGCGATGCTATGCTGTAATGAACAAACCTGGGTTTGCATATGCGTAACAGAACCAGGCTTAGGCCCTGCTACAAACACTGAGTGGGACTCGTCAACGCATGAGTGAGATTTGTAGAACCCCGGTGTGATCTCTCAGGGGAAAGCCATCAGACAGACAAGGCTTTGAAATAGCCGTGGAGGCCTCAGGGACCCAGGCCTCATATACTATAGGCCAACTGAGAGCATCTGGCTCAAGACTCACGGGTGTCCCTCATGCGTGATTTATTGACGAGAGGCTCAGCAGGGGCCTCAGAAACATATTTTTACATGATGTCAGGGTCCGTTGGGAAATTGACTGCACTAGATGTATCAAAAATGTATGTATGCTGTATCATGTGAGCTGCACATACCTGTGTAAAGTTCACTCAGGCTGGTTGTCAGCTCATTATCATTTTCCAAAGGAAAATGTATATGTCCTCGGGGAAATTAAACAATCTTCAGATAACATTTGTTTCCAGCTTTGGCTTGAAATTCAAATAAATATCTCTGTCTTCAAAGCAGCTGGAGTTCGAGTTGGAATTAATGTTATCTGCTTAATAAGAAGTTCTGGAAGTACTCAAGCTATAATATTGCAACTTTCTGATATAATAATAGTCAAAGGAACATCAAATATAAAGAGTGAGGTGCAAATGGCCATTGTTTTATTGTTTTCAGACCTTTTGCTTTAAATTGTGGTCATGTTTGTCTGAATGTTGTTTCAGATGATCCTAGAGTTTTACATCTGTCCTGTTGAACTGACTGGACAAAGCTACAGGTGTGTGTGTGTGTGTGTGTGTGTGTGTGTATACTAAGTCCTACAATTCACATTGTATCTCATGATCAAATCAAGACAGGAGTTCAGGAACTCATAGAGAACGTTCACTAACGTAATCACGGCCATTGTTGAAAAGTCATTTAAGTCCATTCACAAGTCTCTGACTGTTCTTGAGACAGCGCCTAGACCTAAACCCCACAGAACGTCTGAGGTGAGACCTGATAATAACAGTTCAGTCTGTTCACATCTAATCTGATGAAGCCTGGGCGGATCCGTTAGGAAGAATGGGATAAACTTCCCAAATCCAGGTGTGAGAAGAATGAAGAGACTTGCCCAAGAAGACTAAAACGGTAATTAGTGCCACGGGGCTTCTGCAGAGGACTGAATTAATGGAATGTGTACCTAATGAGAGTTTTACATTTTTAAGATTATCTTATATGTGTACAACACTGTAAATGAGCTTTGAGTCATTACTTGTTGTGACTCTAGGTCCGTTCTCCACTCAGACATGACTGCTCTCATCATAGTTTTCCTTTTTTCACTGGAACATTACCATCCAGTGTCCTCTGCAGGTACTACTAAACTTACCTCACTCTTCAGGCCTCGTGATGTATTTTCTGTTGTTGTCTTTCTCAGTATCGCATTTATTTAGAGTTGTGTTTCTGCATATAAGTGCAGTATTAGGTATGTCATTTAAAATGTAACTTTGAATAACTGGACATCACCAGGTCTGTTTAATGCTGTATTAATCTGCCCAGTGAGCCTATATTTCACACTTGCTAAATCTGCAGAATGTCTCAGAGGTTAGATCCATTCTTTCAGTGTCTCTCTGTCAGGTGGAAGTGTGCGTCTGTCTTTGTGGGTGGGCAGTGGGGGGCGGCGTGTGCCTGCTAATCTAGGAAAGTGGGCTGTGGAAATACAAATTATCATGTTTCACTGTACTGTGAGAAAATGATGAGGGGCGCAAAGCTTAAATATTTAACTACACCTCAGAAAACAAAACGCACGTCTTACGATATTTACACACAACTTTTTTATAGCTTGAAGCCTGCGCCCTCCAGCTAACGGTGCCCCAGAAATCCGCCTACTTCACCTACGCCAAGAGCTGGCTAGATAATTATACCTTCTTTATACTTGTTTTTAATCAATCAGTGAGTCAGTTTTATTTCTGAAGCACTTCAAAAACGACACAGTCGACCAAAGTGCTGTACACAGTTCTGAAGATAAGCATAGTTACAATCCAATTTATGGATGTGACAACACATAAACATAACTATCCCAAATCAAGTATGTGCCACCATTAGCACATGTGTGATCCAGTTGGTTTATTTGGTTGAGTTTTGACTACGATGAGACCATGCCGTGGTGCACCTGTGGTCCACATCTGGCAAATAGAAATGGACTCTAGCTTCTAGAAACCCGTCCAATCGCTGAACAATGTGGGTGGAAGTAAGAAAAACCAGGTACCACCCGTAAGGTTTGGGGTAAAAAGGTTTTATAGCCGGTTTGGTCCAGTCTAAAGCAGAAACAGAAACGTAGTTAACACAAAGAAGGCGGATTTGAACTGTGGCCCTTCACATGTAACGAACAGCATAAGAAGGACATCATAGGACACATAAATGCAAACCGCACTTCGTTTGCCATATTGTATTCTTGTTTTGTTTGTTTTCTGACTCTCTACACTGAACCTTTGCCAGAACAACACGCTAAGGACAGGATGAGGCACATTAGGCCAATAGACCAATATCCTGTTGAGTGATTACCACGCAAATGGTCTTTAACATCCTTTGTTTGGTAGTTGTAGCATAATGCAATGCACATCTCTGCATGTGTGATGCATTGTGGTTTATCCTTGGATGGCATTATGTAATTGTAGGGGGGGGGTAAACTACATTGAAACATAATGGAGAGATTACTTTTCTGGCATTAGCTTTTGCTAGCTACAAAGTTTGGTGAATGAATGCATGAAATTACTTCCAGACTGACGCTAAAGTGTACTGAAATTATAAATACAATGTTTTGAGAATATTTTTTCACTGACTGGGTGGCTGAAAGGTTTGGAAATGTCTGCCCCTCTGTGAAAAACTATGCGTGCAGCATGTTACAATTAACTTCTGGCACCAGCTTAACTGCAGGTTCCTATTTCCTGCAGAACACGAACAGTCGGCAGAACGTATGTGCTTTGTAGTTAATGATTTACAGAAGATACCTGGTCAACGCATCAGCACGCCACTTTCCAACAGCACAAGCATCCCCGCTTTTAGAAAAAGACTAAATACTAACGCACTCTGCTGTGTGTGCTCACAGTCTGCCTGGCTATCTGCTGTACGACACGGCGCAGGGATTTGCAGGACAAAGTGTTAAGAGAAAGGGGATCTGGGTGGCGTCACTCTCTGGAATCTGCACCAGTCTGGCTGTGTAGGGGACAGAGTGCCCTGCCCTGTGTCGCTGACTCTCCTAACACACGGTCAAGGGCTCTTTTGAGCAAATTGCACTGCACACTGTCAGCGAAGTGCTGCAAAGGAAGAATATGTACTGAAATGAAGACTTGCATGGACCCGCCTCCTGCTGTGTTCCAGGTGTATTCAGTTAAATGAAACCTGTTACTCGGGGTTGTTCAGGTTGTTGTTTTAACAAAATGAAATGAAACTTAACACATAGATCCATTAAAAACAAATCAAATCAGAAGCTGTTTAGGAGAATAAAACTTTCCAAACTGGGCACACGGTGGGTGTGTGTGTTGCCAGTGTGTCAGCTTGACTCGGTTGCTGCCTGACCTGTTTCGTTTGGCAGCACCGTGTGTTTGGGACGGACCAGAGCGAGCAAAGAGCGCCGCACCGACAGATATAAAGTATGTTCTCGCTGCTCCTGTGCCCATCAACAGGAGGCTAGAAACGGATAGTTAGAGATGAATGGCTCGCTGTTGGCTACTGAGCGCTAAAAAAGCAGGACTTTCAGGATTTAGGCCAAGATTGAAACTCACTCTCAGAATAGAGAAAAGATGATGATGATGGTCACTGCATAATTCATGTGAACATACTGTATGTTCACATGCAGCAGACAAACCTGATAAATGTAAGGTCAACATCCACTCTCCTTTAAAGTCAGGGTTGGATCCTGTGCTGCTCCTAGCTACGTGTCCCACGGAGGACGCTGAATACCAAACCCATGCTGCTACCTGTCCAGAGGACTTTAATAAAGAGAACCAAGGTCCACAGCTAGTTTTTGCCATGCGAATGAAAATGCAGTTGGAGGTAAAGGAGTCATGTTTGATGTTACATGCTGGGATCTTCAGAATAGTATATGTAGTCCCAAAGCTTGAGGTGAATGAGAATTTCATGCAGGATAGTTTTAGTCTGACATATACATTTATATCTTGACAATATTTTCAAAATGCTATACACTGTGATGTTGCATGACTCTAAGAAGTTTGATGAAACATAATAATAAATTCCAAATAAGGGCTTTTATTTGGAAGACTGCGAGTTATCCCTCCTAATATGTGAAAGGCAGAGGGCACAGAGTGTCTGGTCATGTCTCATCTGAAACTTGATTCCACACGTATCCGAACCAAAAAAGGATGTTCCTTTATATTGAGTGATTGTTTTGCTGAATGCAACCACTCGCACCCATTCAGTTAATCAGCTTCTGATTTCATGAAATATGCATGGGCTACCAGCAGGAGCTCGGTGGGGAGCTTTGGTTTCCAGGGGATGTTGCTCGATACGGAGGAGGCATCCAAATTATGCGCCGCTCCAAATTGGCTCCCCGTGTCTTCAGCCTTCTCCGCTGCAGCAAAAACACAGTCATGGCCCAAAAGTTACAGACTGTGAAACTCTGACAGCGAGAGCTGCACATGATCTCAAACGTTCCTTCATCTTTTCAGGCGCTTAGAAACACTGACTACAGCACCCCCCCCTCCCACCCCCCATGTGCTGACTGCACAATGCATTTCTGTTCCATGCTGCTGAATGGACCTTTAAGGAAAATTAAGATCCACAACCTTTGTTGTCGTCGCAAGCTAAGCCAGCGGACAAGCCAAACTTTAACCACGGAAAATAAAACCAGCCGCTCCTTCTCTCAGCAAGGTGTCTGGCTCCAGAAAAAGCAACCAGCGCTGCAATGTGGAACAGTTCAACGTGTCACAAGACTCCAACCTTCACCTTGCTTTTAAAGACGAATCAGGAGAAAGCTATTGCTGTTGGACCAACTCTGTAAATGTCACATATTATCCTGTTTGCTTTGGAAGATTCCTCCCTCAGCTTTCAAATCCAGTAATACAACTACAGAAAATACAAAGAGCAGATTGTGTGCTGTTATCTTTCAGAAAATAAAAACATAAAAAGATGCTCTTTTGTCCCATTTGGTAGAAGAAAACTGTTTTTGCATCTGTGTGTTTTCATTCTAACAACCCTCTGAATGAGGGTTAAACTCTGCAAATGTCAACTTAATCAGCATTCACGCTGAATGTCAACAGTGCACCATTGTTTCACGCAGCTCCGAGTGGCTTTTCAAAACGCAGTGATCGCGTCTAAGACAGGCAGAGGACCTCTTCCCATGTGGACCGCAGATCCACATGGGGAGGGCGACACCTCCATCCAACAGGAACTGCTCTGAGGAACCACATCAGAGTCATGTAGGTCATAAAGGTCATAAACTAAAGGCTCTTTAGTTTATAGGAACGTAGTTTAGAGAGACAGGGCTGCTGGTGGAAGAATGAACGTCGTTCAGGTGACAGAACGCCCGAGCAGGCGGCCATGCTGTAGCTCCTCTGCTCTAAGCCGTTAAAACACAGGACATCTGTTTTAGCAGGTTGAGTTTGGGAGCGTGTTTTTACTAATCATAGACCTGACATTTGTCAAGTTAGCATGCAAGTTTTCAAGTTTTCTGATTTGATGTATTAGTATTTATTGATAACATGATATATTCTATATGAAAGGTGTTGGAAACGTTCTACTGTTTCCTCTTCAGCTACGTCACCCTGCCTGTCACGCACACTCAGGTCAGGCTTCCCTTCCCACGTTATTCCTTTGTTCCACCCTCCTGCCACCTGTCCAGGTCTTGGGAAGGTTTCCAGACACAGTGTTGTGTCTGGACCTGCCACAGTGCCACTTTATTCACTGATCTTTCTCACCGCTGCACTGTTGTTCGACTTAGTTCATACTGCGCTCTTGTCTTACTGCTCAGTTGTTTCCCGGAGCCTTAGTAAATTACTACTTACTTTGTCTTGTTTGAGAGTTGCTTACTTCAGCTCCTGCTAACCACTGCTCTCTGGTGAGAAAGCCTTTTCCCTCAGTGTAGTTTTGTTCCACTGATTACAGCAAGCTAATCTATTTAATTACTCTCATACATATAAATAGGGGTGTAAATGTTCTTTACCCAAGGCCAACGCTCCTCCCACCAGCCCACTACTAGCAGCATCTCCCCTCACTCAAAGAAAAAACTGAATAAATGCACAGTGGACCCCTGGTCACTTTGAAGTGAACTGAATTATGACTGTATTTAGAATCAGATAGACTGGAGAGCTGGAAACAGGCTGCTAAAAACATAGACAGATCACAAATGGAGCAAACGATTCATATCTCACCAGTAAAAGTGTGCATCATACTTCTACCACAACATTTGTGTTAAGCTTAAACTGCGAATTAGGATCTCAAAGCCTTTCTCTTTCCAGGAACAATGTTGCTTTAGATAATCCATAGAGCTCAGTGAGAACATGTTTCTCTGGGACTGTTTTAAAGGAGAACATAGTTCTAATTAGGGATTTGGAACCAACATGTACTGGAATCGCTTGTGTGTGTGTACAAGAAGCACACACATCCTTTTAGTGTAAAGACATCAGGGTTACATTCAATTCAATTCAATTCATCTTTATTTGTATAGGGCGGCATGATAGCTCAGTGGGTAGAGCAGTCGTCTTCAAAGCCAAGGGTGAGCGAGTTCGATTCCCGGTCCCACCAGCTTACATGTCGAGGTGTCCTTGGACAAGACACCGATACCCTGTAGCGCTGACACAGGTCTAGCAGCTGTCCAAACAAC
>JAUMTR010000022.1:836853-868114 GCA_032270685.1 Microctenopoma stevenorrisi | reverse complement strand
ATGTTTATCAGTAAATTACAGAAAATAATGAACTTTATCACAATATGCTAATTTTTTGAGAAGGACCTGTATATTGTCAGCAGTTTGCAGAATATTTATACGACTAATACGCCTGTGACAACCTCCTCACAGTCTCAGACTATGAAGTGATTCTCTGACCACTTCTTTCTGTTAAGGAGCGTTAACCTCCACCTAGTTCCTAAGGTCTGCCTTCCACCTACATCAGCTTAAACAACCAGTACAATAACCAAAGGATTATAACTAAGCCTATGCTTGTTTATTTATGAGTATGTAAGTATACTTGAAACTTAAAAACAAATTTAAAATGAACATTGAGCTGTATCTTCAAAGTGCACGCATCACTCTGGACATTTTTGTCCATATGGGAAAATGTTTGCTCTTTATCTGTCAGTCAGTTCGTCTGTTGTCAGTTTTATGATCTCACTCAAGGTCTCTCTTTTCACAAAGTTTAGAATTCAGATCTTTCTAATGCATCACTGGAACCGTGTGAAAAGATTTACTACCCACACAAAAATGTTAACATGCTACAAAAACATGACATTTTTGTTCTGGTCTTCTCTGCCAAACAGCAACACTCAAAATGACCAAACATCCAATAAGGCAGTTTTTTAACCCTTTAAACGCCAGTTTGATTATCTCAACACTGTACATCGTCAGGTTGGAATGAGCCAAGCTTTGCCATGTCCAATTTGAACAGCCATGTCTCTTCTCACACAGAAAAACAGGTCTTATACTCGTAAGCCGACTGTGTCAGCACACAAAACGGACATTTCAGCAAAGAGTAAAGAGAGAAAAGCAAGCCTTCGCTGGCTGTCTAGCTACTCATGGTCACGTGTTGTGAGGACAGCACAGCATGTCTCTGTTGGACTTTTAGCACTGTTCATGTCTTTGTTGTGAAGCCTCTCTCATGGTTCCAGTCTTTTAGAGAAAGTGAGCTTAATGATCTTAAATGAAGAGATGGGGGTCAGCAGTTAACAGAAACCAGGAGGCTTAATTGCTGCAGTGTTTGTGTTGTGGTAATGTAATCCATCATTCATACTTTGTGCTTTGTGTAGGAGAGACTGGAGACGCACTCACATACCTCAAAGTTAGGAAGGCTGCATGTTCACCTGCCCTCTGTCAGACGCCACCTGCTGGTGAGGGCTGGACCTTACAGCTTCAACAAATGAAGAAGTCATGGACACCAAGCGCACCATCCCAAGTACAACATGTCCCACACAGCTGTAGTATCTGCTGTCAGTGCCTGGTTTACTGAATGAATTCTCCATGACTGTCTCAACATTCAACCTCCATCATTCACTGAGTAACATCCCCAACACCACCACCCTACCAAAAACCTTGTGCCACTGAAATGTGCAAAACGTGAGGAGGTGCTAACACTTCCGACGCTGTATAAATTCTAGCATCATTCGTTTGTTAAGTTTACAGCTGTGTTTATTATCACCGGCTTCTGAGGCTGTTAAAACACCTACGTCTGAGCTTGGCGTCCTCATTGATAGCCCTGAATAATTTGTATTCAAATGACGCTGTCTGCAGTTTGCAGGAAAACGAAGGGGAATGCTGTGATCATTCCGACAGCTGATTTAGGACAAGCTAAGGTTTAATTTCTTCACTAAATCCCGAGGATGTGGAGTGAAGATCCTCTTTGATAATTCACAGCAGAAATGCACCTTTTACTCAACTGAAGCTCGCTGTTCTCTAATAGGGAAAAAAGATCCAGTAAACACAGTCAAAGGTCAGTGCTCCAGTCTTCCTGATTATATTCAAGCCCACTGGGACTGTGGGAAATAAAATGAAATGCAGCAGTGTAGGAGCCTTGATCTGACTAGCTGAGTGAAACAACTTCATATTCTCACTGCACTGAGGGAGAGGGAGATTAGGATTATCAATCTGTTTAAATTTATGATCTGTGTGTTTTTGGTTTTTATGTACATGCATTTGCTTTCTTTCTGTCTTTATTGGGTTTAGTTTCATGTTTCTCATGTCCTAATGATTCTGGGGTTTTTGTTATATTGGGCTAAATTACCCATAATCCCTTTGTCGCCCTCTGGACTACTCACTTCCTGGTTTTATGGACTACTACTCCCAGCACTCCTGTTACCTTTGGTCCATGTGTTCAATCAACCTCTTCTGTTTCAGCCGTCTTCAAATCAACCAACCTTTCACAGAGCTTATATTAGTGCCTGTAGCAACTTTAGCGCTACGTGCTAGGATAATGCAGAGGCAGGAATACACCCAACTAACCATGAGCTGCATCAGGGGGAAGTTAATATGCTTGAGAAGTCACCACTGGCAGCTCGGTGTGACTCACTGACATCTCCTCCACCTCGCTGTTCCCCATAACCACAGAAGGACACAATCACTTAAAACGTCGCTCATGTTCTTCCTCTACTCCGTCTTGTCCGTGACGGTTTAATAAAGAGCTTTGGACGAAATTCCAAACCTAAGCCGCTCAAGTTTGAACAATGTTTGGAGCTAGTTCTTTTTCTCATTTGAAAAACAGCAGCCAAGATGCAGTTGACACCAGATTTACTTGACTTGCTGCAAAAGGAAATGTTGGCAGAACAGATCAAAGCAGGATAAACCAGTTCACCTGGCTGCAGGCAAACTGAAACGGGTTTATCATTAGGTGATATGTTCACAAATGTTCTTTTTACGCCGGCTTTCAAGTCATCTGTCCAAAACATCTGTCCAATCCACAAAGCTCCTGTGTGTAGGAACAGAAAACCTTTATCTGAAGACAATATGCATTTTCAACATCGTCACATTACATGAAAACGTGCTGCTTTGTTGTGTTACATTCCTCCCAGATCAGGGAAGTGCAAAGATTAAAGGTGAAGCTTTAACAAACACATTTTTTAACAGTGGATTTTATCAGCTGGCTTCAGGGTTAGGGTTAGGCTACTAACTGCCCATGAGGACGCCTCACTGTTAAATGTAAATCAAATAAAAACTGCCATTTGTTTCCACACCTCAACACATGAAGGCAGCTCTGCAGTCTGCAGGCGTGTGTCTGGACCAGACGGACGGGCTCGCTTCGTCTCCCTTTGAGGACTGGTTGTGTGTGATGCAGCTTTTGCAAACCTTCGCCAACCATCGAAACAACTGTAGTGGACAGTTGAGTTATTCGCTGCACATAGTGAGGAGGGCACAGTGAGCCAGTTCATGGCTGCTTTAATTCCTGCGCCTGATTTGCTTTGAATCCTGTCCAACATCATTCTGCCACATTTAGCTTGACCGCAGACCTGACAGCTCTAAGGTCTACCGACAGTCAGCCCAATAACCCTCAGATTAAGGCACTTCCACGGTACATTTGTTCAGAGTTATGTTGTGACTGTGCCAGAAAGTAGTGCTTAAAACTACTTAATGAAACATTCTCTGCAGATCGTTTGTTAGGACGTTTGTTATATGAGCCCCGGGGCGTAACAAACACTTCACGAATCAGGCACCGAGTCAACACCATCAACTCCCTGTTTTCTTTAAATATCAACTTTCCCTGTGAGTGGCAAAGTCAGCAAATGTGGTTTGGAAAACAATAAAACGAGAATATATTACATTTCCAGATGATGGATGGACATAAACAACAAGCACTTTCAAACAGCTTGCCAGCGATTACATTTCCCACACAGGCTTGGATGGGACACAAACCCCATCCTCACATTATGCAAAGCGAGCCAGTAATTACTCACCTCCTTTAAACACCTGAGGAAACTCTAATGCCGCTGTCGGAGAGAATTTCCAATCCAGATTGCTCCTTGTTACACTGCTCACTCGGACGAAGCCAGAAGGCCGCAGAGTCTTTAATGTTGCTCTTTTCAAATCTTCAGATTCTCACAGTGAAGATTAAGTCTTTAGTCTATTTATTTTTCCCTGGGAGAGTTTTGTTTATGTAGCACATAACTGGAAGACAGATGAGCTTCCACTGTGGGATAAATCCACGCATTTGATGCTGACGTAACAGAATAATCCCACAGTGAACAGACAGAAGGTATGAACTCGTGTGAAACATGACACCTCTACTGATGATATCAGCAACTTACAGTCAGCATGCCACGATCTCAGATGTTAGTTTAAGTTCAAATGTGAGCTCTGAAACAGTCAGAGGTAAAGATATCTCATCGTCGGTGGATCGCTCCAGCCTACTCATTCAACAACTCTCAGACTCCGACCGACTGACTGAACACCTTTGGTGTTCAGTCAGTCGGTCAGTCAGTCGGTCGGTCATCGGTCTTTGTCCCAGACGTGATGGCTACGCTCATCACGTTGAGCTGAAGACAACCTCACGCTCTCACACAGTTGAACCCCGACCACATCTATCTTCCAAACTTCACGTTTCTATTAGTCATGCACGATGTGAGAAAATGAATACATCAACTAGTATTGTTGATGAGCACAGTTTAATTAGTGGCGTGTCATGCATCATGCAGACTCTTGGTTAAAGCCACCTTGGACTGCATGTTAGCGTTTAGTAAGTGGAAAAGCATTAGAATTCTGGGGAGCAAAACAACAGCACACATGCAACAATCAACCGCTGCTGGACGAATGAGCGGCGCTCTGTGTCATCGTGTGAGGAGACAGCACAGCTGCTTGTTATGATTGTTTGGCTGTTGCTCATTCAAAGGCTGAACTCAAACAGGAGAAACATCCAGAAAGAGCTGCACCCGCGCAGGTGCTCCTCATTGTGCATGATTGCTTCTCGGGACTGGGTGGGTGTGACTCTGCTCATTAGCTGTGCTCGCAGCTGATCAAAGTCCTGTCAGTGATTATACGTCAGTGATTATATGTGAAGACGTGAGTCTGGTTTTCATGCTTTCTCCTTTTCACTTCCTCTTGATGACTGCAGACAGCTCACACTCAACAGTCAGCGTCCATACAATGGCGACACACCTGAAGCAGTACTTCTCACTGTGCCCTTCGAGCTGAGTGCTGATTGGCTGCTCAGTGCATCCACTGCTATTCTACTAGAACTGATCTGATCTGATCTCAGCTTTGGCCGAACCCTTGTAGAGGGGTTTGAAATGAGTTTGGGAATCATTAGATATTGGAATACGCCAGTGGAAAAGTCACTGTCTCTGTCTTATCACGGGAATTTATCCCCTCACCCTGAATGTCATGGCAACCCATGCAGCAGCTGTTGAGATGAATCGGTCTGAAGTGGTGGCTCAACAGACACGTTAGGCATCACGGTGACAAGACACTAGCGCAGCACCTTCCTCTTTCACAGCGTACCATTTCCGACGTGTAGTCTCCAAGACTGAAACCCCCCAAACTCAGGAAGCTCCTGTTCGTCTCAGAATTAAAAATCCTCTTCTACATGTTTTCTTACACAAAGATTGTTTCAGTTCTTTTGCAGTAACAAGTAAATCATATTTTGACTGGACATAATTTCTAAGTAGTGTCTAAATGCCTGGTATTTCCCACCAGTCGGTTAAAAAATGTTACTCCTTCGAAGACCAAGTACGTCCAGCTGCAGCCAATGGATCCTCACAGCTCAGCAGCTAAGCACCTTCACCTCGTCTAACTCAGTCTAATGAAGTACCTAGGACACTAAGCTAAAGTGTCATGCTAATGGGACAAGCACTAAAGTGAAAAAAACAGACTCTCTGATTAAGACAAGATTTATTAAGTATTATTATGAATGCATAGTACTAATTTTTATTGTCAGCACAAACCACAAACCCGTCCAAAATCATGAAGTCCAGCTTTGTGGGCTTCACTATCATTTTGCCAACATTCAATCAACTCAAACGGTTAAAATGCAGCTGACATCTGAATCTGGGATTAAATCGCATGTTAAGAACAGACCTGTAAAATACAAGTGATGCACTCAGAGTCCTGATTAAAGTGAGTAAATCACCAAATCTTTCAGCTACACTGAAGAGAAGCACACCAGATCAAAGCCTCGAGCGAATTAGCACCGACACTGTTGATGTAGCCCGTCTCTCACCGTGTCATTACGACCGTGTCCAAAGAACTTTCTGGATAAGCACTCGCATGCTTTTCACGGTGTTCAACGATGGACCTTTCAGTAGGACGTCCAGTCCAACTTCTCTCAACTTTTAAACAGTGCAGTGGAGCCAGAGCCGACTGGTAAACAAATCAGTAATGTACCCAGTGTGTGTAGCAGCACATTTCGCTGCTTAGGTCTCATCCCTGTGAGTGGGTAATAAAAAAAAAGAAACTGTTTCTGAAAATTATGGAAATCAGACTCAAGATGTAATAAACTAAAATGTTTAATTAAATGAAAAGTTTCAGTAACTGGTGGCTGAATGGTTAAGATGCCTACAATAAACCAGCAATGTCCCCGGTTCAACCTCGGATCTCTAACAGCAAGCGCGAGAAAGAAGGCAACAACTAAAATGTTTAGAAAAGTCAAACAGTAAGTGTCCTGTGACGTTTTACAGTAGATTTCAATAAAGAGAGAAAAGTGCCTGAAGCATAAAATAGGATGTTTAAGGGTTTGATTAACAGTAGAAACACACACACGTCATTAAGGATTCAGTCCATACTGGATGGACGGTCTTCAGCGGTGTTTTGTTAGCTGCGATATTGTTCCAGCAGCTGCATTAATTATATTGATCCATTTAGTCTGCTTTTACACAAATGCTGTATGTGTAAACATCATTAGGAGAAGCTTTGAATGTACAACCACAGCGAACCCATCGCCAGGGAAACCCGCATAGGGCTCCAGTGTACGGGCCTGCTTATTAATCAGTGCAAAGAGCTCAGTCTCTGATCTCTGGACGACGGCAACGCCGCGAAAGCAACCTCAGTTTTCTCAGGCTGGGAAGGTTGCTGCCTTTTTCTTTCAGCATTCAGCAGGTAAAGTGCTCAGAGCAGGGCCGTGTCTGGGTCTGTGGGGGCCCTATGCAAGATCATTTTGGGGGCCCCTGTTTTTAATCGATAACTCTACTATTTTAACTCTAAGGGTTAAAATAGTAGGTTCTCAAGCCTGAAATTAAAAACATGATTCAAGATTCAAATCGAACCCACTTTTTCTAGTTGTTTTTTATGAGATTCATCAATTTGGTTTATTACATAATGAGCATAATTATGTAAAGAGCAGAATTGCCCAAACTTTTTAAAAAACTGATAAACTTGATGATGTGAAGACACCTGTAGGAAAGATTGGCAGCAAAAAAGGTGACTTACAAATGCAGGTTTTTTTTGGTAAGTTAGTGTAATAGAGACAATTTGAGTTTTAAAATGTGAATGAAGTCACTCAAGATTAATAAAAAAATTTAAATAAATAAACTTGTACGAATTGAAGACGTCTGTTTAAGAGTTAATACTCGTGCAAATGTTTCTGCGATACACGAAACACTTCCCAACAGTTTACAAAAGTTTCTGTCAACGTTACAGCGCAAACATAATCTGAGAGACATGTAATTCTAATAATATAAGCGGTAGCTTGGGGGCCCCCTAGTGGCCGCGGGGCCCTATGCCTCTGCATAGTCCGCATAGTGCAAGAAACAGTACTGGTTCAGAGTAGTGTGTTAGCGTTTCAGGAAGAAGGGACCCTCAGTAAAATCAGAACGGGCCTGCTGTAAATGATCTGCACTGTAAACTGTAGATATCAGATTGTTATGTACAAAAACAGTTTATACAAAGAATGATAAAATGTTTGATGCTTACACCGGCACCTGTGTCAGGATTCCTCCAGAGGGATGATAATAAATTTACTTTACACGTATCTGTAAGAGCATAAAGATCTTCATCATTTTAAGGACTATTAATATATCATGTTCCTAATAAATGACATATAATTTCCTGACATGAAAGAGAATCTTTCTAAAATTCTTCCCTGAACATACATTAAACATAAACCTCATCTTTCTCCAGCTAATTAACATTTAAACAACCGAGGACAGAGCGTTTGTTTCACTGCTTTTCCTCTTTGAATGATTAGTCCCTTTGAGTAATGGCCAACTTAAAAATATAAAAAAATAGAAACCTTTTCCAAAGCTTGAGAATTTTCTTTGTGCAAACAAGCAGTGCTTAACCCCCCGAATGAGGCGCGCAGTAGAAAGTTACTTCAGTGCCTTTAACAGCCCCTCACACAGCGGTGAATGTGGATCCTGCAGAAGCAGAGCTGCACACCATGCTGGTCACCGGCAGTGATGACCCCTCCCCCTCCAGAGACTCGGCCCTAATGAGGCCCTGCTGGTGTAGGTTGAGGATGGAGTCTGCGATGATGCGGGCCGTTTTCTTCTGATATCCACCGGATGTCACCATGAGTATGGGGATGCCGCGTCGCCTCGCAGCCCTGAAAATGATCTCGTCTCTCTTTGCAATCCCCTGGCAAAGAAGAAGAAACAGCTGTCAGTCTGTCCACTTCTCATTCCTGTGAAGCTGCAGGCTAACGGATCTACACTGAGTGAGGAGAAGAGAGGCCCGCCACCACACAGCCCTGTTTGTCTAGGGACGCATGACCAGCTCGTGCCTAATATCTCATTTAATTTTGAGCAATTTGCAGCACACGGACTGATTGTGAACATTATCAGCCATGGCAGAAACACATTAAACAAGAACTATTAAAGCAGCACAAACCAGGGATTTTTGCCTTAATCACAAATGACCCCTGTGCACGGCGTCAGCGCCATATTCCCACCAACAAAATCTGCAGACTGAACTTATTTGCTCCAATTCTTCGGCTGGATTTGTCGTAAATCTCTGCAAACAGGAAGTAATCAAGCCAAACTGTAATCATTGGAGCCAGCTGTCAATACGCTTTCAGACTTTCTCATAATTTAGCGTCAGTATATCTGAAGCTCTCATGTGAGCTGACTCCCTTCTTCACATTTTCCACCATCGCAGCAGAGCAGAATGGTCGCATACCGTCACCGTTAGCCTTTAAGTAAACGTGAATCTGCTGATGCTTCTTAAATGCATTATAACACACGGATTTGTTCAGACACATTCACTGTCACTGAACTGGGGTCGAGTTTTAGAACTTAATTAACTAATACTTTACCTAATGGAGGCGTCTGACATAAGATGGTAACAATGCTAACGATGCTAACGCTGCTATGTGATTAGGATTATTTTGGTTGGCTGCTCGAGTATAAACTGTACCGTAACTACAACCGTTTCCCTCCACCAACCAGAGAGGTTGTAGTTTATATGCATGGATTTCCAGAATCAGGTTTATACATGAGTGTAGTGTGGAGACATAAAAAGCAAAGTGAACCACAGCAGCTGCAGTACTTGTGGTGATATGGAGAGTCCTCCGAGTGGGTCCCCATCCAAGATGTCTGTCCCTGCATTGTAGATGATAATGTCCGGTCGCATCTCATTCAGAGCCCCCTCAGAGTGGAGCTCTACTTTCTGAAGGTACTCTGAATCTTCGGTACCCCAGTCTAGCTCCACCTTCCTTTTTATGGCTCCTGAAATGCCGAAAAATGGAGACGGCAATTATACATCTGAGATCTACACCATCAAGCCACAGAACGTACGGCCGCTGCCGTCGATAAACTAGCCATTAGGAGACAGTTATTATGCGCTCGATCCTCAGGCCTCATATAGATTGATACTTGCTGCAACATTTCATGCAACAACATTTCTTTCAACACAGGCAGAGGGGAAGAATTCCTCACAAGTGAATTCTCAGACAACGTTCAGGTGGGTGATTGAGTTTCTCTATCTACAGAATACTCATATGCTATAGTGTAGAAGGGCTGTACTTAATTAGTATGTACATTTTTAATCACGCAAATAAAGAAGGAGGTTAATTAGGAGACCTTTGTGTTTCAAAGTCCAGACAGAATTAAGCTGCCCAAGCAGGAAAGAACAATGTGGAAGCATGTTGCAGCAGAGGTCCTGGTAGTTTTTCAAGTCTACCCCTTAGTTAGTTTCTCGTGAAGCCATGAAATATAAAATGGTTGGCTTTGGTCTTTGAAGGTAAAGTAAATCAATGTGTCATGGAGGAAACTATCAAGCAGAATAAGACGGTGGGGGTTTTATCTTAAACAGGCCAGAACTTACATTTATTTCACTTTGCACAGAGGGAGATAGCGGAAGAAGGAAGAACATTTTAAAGGGAGTGTGTTAAAAAGTATTGTTGCAAAAATGTTCCGGTTAAATGCTAACGTGTCCCTGTCAGACTGACGGGCTCGTCTGTGTTAAAGCCATGATTATGTTGTTGCACGGACGGCTACATAACGGACTTCCTGCAGAGCGTTAATAGAGTGAGTGGTAGTGTTGAGGGAAATCACCACATAATTAAAGTGGCACTGAGTGGTGTCTAGGGGCTGCAAGTGGAGGAGGCAGAACCCCCCCCCACACACACACACACCCCGCACACCAACCCCCACCCAGGCTTCATGAGGGGATGAACACACGCTCAAATGGACTAATGCTTATCAAATTACTGTGACATTGAAGCTCATCAAACGAAAGACGGTTCATGGTTATTTTACTTACGTTTGGCATATCCGTCCCCAGGATAGATGTAACGGTTGTACATGTCCATAATATACACTCGCCTGTCATCCAAGAAGTCGCGCTCGTGTCCATTTCCCTGTTACAGAGCAGAACGACAACATCCGTTCATCCATCGTGGGGCTGTCTGTGCTTCTCTACACATCATCATCCAGCGCTGAAATACTCGATCACTCATTCTACTCTTGATAATGTCTAACGTGTCTGTAAAAGCAGCCTTGCAGTTCACAGCTGCGACTATTCTGACAGATAGCCCCAGATGGGGGCTAAAAAGTCATCTTATAGTAGGCAGTAAATGTTTAAAATCAGTTTTTCCAACTCTCCGTTTGTCAGACAAAATGTCTGCCCGCTGTCACGAGATGAGGCATCGCACCGCGTTAAGTATCACTGGATGAAAAACTAGATGCATGGGACAGATTTTAGATGGACATCTTCCCAAAGTGGCTGCATGTATGAACCACTGCAAAAAACCACTTTTCTAATGTGTTCTAACTTCCTGTCTGGCCGATACCATTATGTAGCTTGAGGAAAGATGGAATAATATAATGAGAATTCCAGCCGTTATTAAAGGGATAACTCAACATTTTGCTTTCTCACTAAGACTGAGACGAGGTGATCAACACCAGCCTCATGTTTGCACATTTAGGAAGCCAATTAGCGCCACTTAGCAGAAAGGCGAGAGACAGAAGGCAGCCTCGTGTTCATTCCTTCATCGTCCTCACCGAGTCGTGTACAGGAACCCACGGTGGCTGGGTGTCATCACTGGGTTAAAGAGTAAATGAGAATCAGCTGAATGTTGCACTGAAGCTTCCTATAGGCCTCCAGAAGTTGAAATCAACGTTGCCTGTGAATGCTGTTCTGCTCCAGACTAGAAATCACCTCGCATGCTGCCTGAACTCCTGCTGCCTCCAGTCTCATCAGTCGGATCCTCTCCCTGACACACAGTACCGCACCGTACAGTGAAAGCTTGTGTCAGCCGAAAGCTTCCAGCAGACTTCAAACAGTTCTTTAAGATGGACATCTTTCAAATACCTGGATAAATATAATTATTGTTGAGGCAGTTTGTGATTCGCTCATTTAAGAGCGTTTCTATTATTGTGTGTTTACAGGTGTAAGACGTTTGGTCACTACTAGCAACAGCTTTCGGTTTTCCTTGCTCACCATCAAATCCTTGCCCTCCACTAATCTGTAAGGATTTTTCATCTATATGCAAATACAGTGGTTAAAATATTTGAAAAGCATTTTGGTATAATTGGGCAACACAATTTACTATAGAAGCGAGTGAGTTCTGTTTGTGTTCACCCATTGCTAATAGAAATATCACTGCCTTTAATGAGGACACAGTTACATACAGTATGACAGCGTACGGTCTCTGGAAAAGTACAAAACACATCCACAGCGGACACGCTGTGTGTACACACAGCACTTGAGAGACTTGTTAAAAAGTGAACCTGTAACTGATCATTTCTACTGTGTATTGCGTTTGGTTCAATAAGTAATGGAGCCATCTGGTCCACAGAGGCAGTTTACATGAGAGTAAAATCCTATTTCTCCAACGTGTCAGGGCTGTAATTAGGATTTTACTGCACATGCCCAAACTTCATCCATCTGGTGAGAAGGTCAGTCCGGGGCGTTCGCAGTCCTTCATGGAGATTTTCACTTTTGTTCTGCTCCGCGAATCATTTACTTAGCAGCTGCATTGATCCCCTGCTTGTGTCGATAGGTGAAGGTGCATCATTACCGGCGAGCCACAGTTTACGATAAATAATGGTCTATTTTTGGCAAGGTTCCCACCACACATCATCCATGTTAACACAGCTCTCAGGGCTAATTGGTACTAGATACACGTCATTACGTAGAAAACGTCAAGTCAGAGAAAAATATGTTAAGAATACGATGAGACAAATGTTTCTACAGCTGGGGTGAGCTCGCTCGACAAATTGAGAAGCACATCATGTGTGCGTGTGTAATATGTCATCTCTTCTGTTTATAGGTCACAATGTCAGAGTATGCCAGCATATACAGAAACTGGACTTTACCACAAAATCCGTGACTGGATGAAGCGTCGCACATTATTTACTACAGCTACAGTTTAAAATGACTCTACTGAACGTTCATCTAATTAGCATGAGCTAATTTATTCAATTCATTCAGGATGTGTATGTGAGGAAATATTAGCTGTATTTATCTTTAGTTTTCATATTATTATCCAAGCATTTTTTCAATAAAAGAAAGCTCCACCGCACAATGAAGAACTTCACAGACATGCGTTTGTTTGCATCGACCTGACAGTGTCTAAAGTTGGGCAGAAAGAAGGCAGTCTTTGTCGTTTTGGTCGTAAATGAACGTCTCGCCATCGATGTCGGCTTCTGAGCACAACGCGATGTAATGTTATTAACTCACCTGATGAGCATCCAGATCAATGATTGTAGCGCTGGAGACGTTTTCCACTCTCTCAAACAGAAACTGAAAGACGAACGAGAAAACACACCCACACTTCAGATTCTGGCTCATCTCACTTACTGCTAACTCATCTGATCAGCGTGATTCAACTATTCCGTTTAAAATCGGTTTCCTTATCAGTATGTGAGGCCTCGCTCAAAGACCTTTGCGGGGTAATATCTTACTCCCAGCACGGTGTCACAGGCTTTGACTGGAACTTGCCCCACCAATGGAACTGAAGGAACATATCTAAAAGCAGCGCTCGGTTGATTATTGAACAAACTGCACGTGGTAAGTTAATGTTTGTCAGTTGGACAAAAAGCTAGAAAGCTAACATGTTCATTTCTGACACGAAACCACATTTAGAAAACAACATACATGTCTTCTCGAGAGAGTTGCACTGATTGTTTAAAGGATATTGTATTTCCAGAGGAGACCAGTGAAAAATGATGAGACCAGTCTGCTCTAAAAACACAAACCAAAGAGGACTTTGATACTAGAGTCTCTTTAAAAAATGCAATCTATTTTCCTCACACCAGCATCATTAGCTCCTATACGCTACAAGTCAAAGCAGACAATCTAAGACTGTAGAAGCAAAATGCTTTTCTTTGTTCTCCTACTTCTCTCATTTAACCAAATAAAACCTCTGTGTCGAACCTGTGAATGTTTCCCATGAGTTTGACTTATGAAAAACATCAGTCTTACCTTGATGGCCAGAGTGATGTCTGCATAGGCACAAAAGCCCCCCCCTCTGTCGCCGGAGCAATGGTGGAATCCTCCTCCTGGGAACGAGAAAATTCACTGCCTCAATGAGAGGGCCCTCGGAGCAGGCGAGCAGGTCACCGCGCACCTGAGAAGTCTATTATTCAAAACCACCATAATTGACGATTTAAAATAGGATATTATTGACTTTATTGCTGGTTATAAAAATGGCTGCTGATCCCCCGTGGCTGTATTGACAGCAGAATGGCAATGTTCAATCGCTAGTAAAATGCAGAGACGGAGAGCGTTTATTTAGATTAGGAGTTATAGTCCCCTCTGCCCTGCTGAATATTAATAATGACCAGTAAAGCAATGGGTGAAAAATGATTACCATTCATTGCCTGGCTTCTTTTCTAAAGCCTCTACATCCTCCGTGTTGAGCCAAGCAATATGCAGATGTCAGGCCCATCTGAGGAGCCTTTATATCTTTATTAAAATCATGTTTATTGATGCAGAACCATCTCACCTCCTGATTCATCAACAGAAAAGTGTGAAGTAGCTGAGTAAGCAGGAGTTACAAAGTTAAATTCTGAATCGGCTGTTTTTGCTCCCTGCTTGGCACAAACCAGCAGGCAAGAGCAAAGAATGACCCTGACTTTTCAGGGGAACACACCTCTGATGTTAGTGGTTTGAGTGTGAGGGTTTCATGCTGACATTTGCTCCACCTAGCTGTAGTCCTGCCAGCTGTGTGGAGTTCACGCGTTCTTTTCTGAATGTACGTTTATGGTACTTAATTCACTTTGACTTTGTCAGTTAACGCACGAAATGGAGGACCCAAACGCAGACCAGAGACAAGAGAGGGTTCAAACAAAGGAAGTTTATTATAAATTACCAAGGAAAACAGGATGTAACAGAAAATCACTCTTACTATGAGGCTAAATGGCTATACTAAAAATACCAATAGACAGGGGGATTAAACAGACACAGAAGGACTAGGAGGAAGAGAGACTTAAAGAAAGAAGAAAGTAGAAACTGAACCCAAAACCAACTTACGTGGTGGCATGCCGAGTTGAGTATGAACTGACAAAGGAAATGAGGAAGTGCAGAGGCTCAAATAGAGAGACTGATTGCTAATAGGTAACAGCTGGAACTAATTAGGGAGTGAAGGTGGAGCGAGAGAGGGGAGTGGTCAAGGTGAGGGAGGAACAAAGGACACATGAGGGCTGGAGAAGACATGACACTGACAGACTTTTAGCTGCCAGCGAAACCTCTGGACCAACCTTTCTCAACCTGGGGGTTGTAAGATAATTGTCACTGAAAAACCATTGTGGAAAAATATACATTTACAAAAGAAGTTTAGTTGTTTTCTCGTTCAATGTTTGTCCAGACTTTATTTTATCAACTGAGTTTGTAGAGTGAATTAGTGTTAGCGGCAGCAGCTGTAGCATGTTTGCTAGCAGACGTCGCATCGAGAAGTCTGGACCCGACCCGATAAATCTTTGCTGCACTGCCTGTGCTGGCGTTACCTCACAGCCAGACACTCCTTCACCAAGTAACAAGTTGAAATCAGCTAAGATTTTTACATCTGTTATATTTCAACCAATGCAGGATATTATGATCAGTGTAATATATTTTAGCTTGTTAGCAGATTAAAATATGTTAAGCTAGTTAACAAGCTGCGATATTGTGAAAAATACCTTTATATTTATAAAGGTATTTTTTCTGTTAATGGAAAAAATTAAATGTGATTTATACAAATCCTAATTTAGGGTGTAGATCCCATTTAAAAGCTGTTATTACTTGACATGCTCACTTTTTTGTGATGTTGTCATGACAACACCAATAAAACTGCTAGGTGACCAAGGCTTTATCTTCTCATGCACATGTACACTATTACTTTTTTTAAATCCACATTAATTTGTATAAACCACATTAAACCCTCTGTCAGAGAGGCTTTAGCTTTTTCAAATGTTTTGCTAAAGCGATTCAGCTCCATCTGGACAGAACTGGTTCCATCTTTGAAACAGGAAGTGGTTCTGTTCTCTCCAGGATAAATCAAAAGTAAACAAACCTCCGATGCAGATTGGTTCAATTTAGCCCATCGTAAGCGTGAGGGGATAACACTGAATTCACAGACAGAAATGGAGACACACAGGCCGGAAAAGCAGAACTATTTGGGCCCCTACAAGTTAGCAAAGCTGCTGGTGCAATCGGAGACTCAGAAGAAGGCACTCGCTTCACAAGTACAAGAGCTGACGGTGGAACTCGAAAGTGCCAAGATACACTTTGCTAAAGAGAAGGAAAAGACCAGAGAGCTTACTGGCAAGCTGGAAGAGCAGAGCAAAGACGTAGAGACGGTGGACATGAATTCCTGTTCCTGGAGAGACGGCATCGTCAGAGAAGAGGCAGCCAAGAGACAAGAGGAGAACAAGCTTCAGTGCCGGCTGAGCAGGGTGACAAAACGGTGGAAGCAGAAGAGGAGTTTGAGGAACAAGTTGATGGCTGTGGAGATGGCGGCTCAGAAAGAGGTGAAACACCTGCAGCAGGTAAGCAGAGTGAAGCCTGATGAAGACAAGTACGAGAAGAAAATCGAGGAGTTAGTGAAAGAAATGGAAGAGGCGAAAACTGAGTGCAAGGTTGAAAAAGATAAGAACACAGAAGTGCTACGGGAACTTGAAGAAATGAAAGACCTGGTCAGAAAACTGAAGGCCGTCAGGCACCAAGTGCAGGAAATAAAGGAACAGGTGCAGATGCTTCATGGAGACGCCTCAGAGATGGAGCGGTCGTTTATCACGGAGGTGGAGGATTTCAGATACCAAATCAAAATGGTAGCTTCAACCAACCTCACACTCAAAGTGCAGGCTGCAGATGAGGATAAAGACACTCTGGACTCTGGGGAGATGAAGGTGTGTGTGGTAAAGCAGGAGCAGGCATCTGTCTCCGCTTCACAGGTCGGTGGTCTTCTGGTAGAGGCTGGTGGCCCAGCAGAAAGTCTCCCCACAACAACAAAGAAGCGTACCATGTGGAAAAGACTGTGCCACCGCATGGGACTGTTATAGGAAAAGAAGAGTCAACGGGTCCAAGGCCACCGACCATCGATGGCGATTCAGTAAAATGTTCATTAAAAACGTTTGAAAATGTTCTATCCAGCTCGTTTCATTGCTGTGTAAAACTGATGCAGGGTACGACAGCAACACCCGTCTTTCTAAGACTAGATCATTCCACAAGAGAGGTTTCCGTGGGAATCTGATGGTGAGGCTTTTTACCTGTGAAGGTTCTCAGTCTCGGCTTGATTCATCTTATTTTTAGTTAGATGTTTAATTGTAGATCTGAAAAAATCCTTCCAGGACAGCTCTGCTGCGATTGTTGGGTTCTGAATGTAATGGTTAATAGTTAATTCACTAAAATGCTTGATTTCTATTGGGACCTTTTATTGAGGCCATTCAGCACAAGCTTTTCTGAGATGCTGTGGCTGCTGGTAACTCACTTTCCCTAATATACTGGTTCTTTACAACACATTTCAGAAGTCACTTACCTACATTTATGGCCCACCCTCTGTCAACAGCCAGTTTTCCTGCCTGTGAGGGGCATAAACACACAGAAAGCTATATATGAATAACGTGACCTTTTCAGAGAGATACTGAATTCAAATGTGTGCTTGACAATGGCCTTTTCCAAAGAAACCACAAAGTGCAGCAAAACTCATTAAATGGCTTTTCCATTGACAATAAATGGATTCAGGTTTATTACGGTTTCCTGATGAAATCAAACTCATGTTCCATGGAAATCTCTGTCAGACTTATGCAACAGTCATCACACTATATTCTAATTTACGTGCAGGGACACGTAAATCCTTAATCATTTAAGGTAATAACATGTGATGTGGTCTTCATTCAAGTCACACGCTGTGTTATACTAATAAGATTGTGTGTTTATTGAAGCAGTGGCACATTAGAGCACTAAAACCACAGGTGCTGTGGAGTTTTAATGCCACGGACGCCGTGTGCCATGCAGCCATGCATGATTTATGTATAATATGTCAGACTCGTGAACAGAGCTATTAACCAGGTCCAAGCAGCTCTTCCCATCACAATGACATCTCATCTAGTTTACAGAGCAGATATGATCAGAAGAAGACGACAAGACTATCTAGTAGTGTAAAAACAGTAGTAGTAGTGTAAAAATGCTTTCAGAAATAAAAATAATAATGATTTATCAATTTACAAAGCATGCAAAGAAAACAAATAATATTTGATTCTCCTACCTTCTGCCTTCAAACAGCATCATCTTTACAGGTACACTTCCACAAAGTCAGGGATTTTGTAGGTTATCATAGAGTATGATCAACCATCATCAGTGCCACAGGTAGGTTGAAACTCAGTCATTTACTGAAACAGAAACAGCTGTGTAGGAGGCTTAAAACTGGGTGAGGAGCCAAACTCTGCTACCAAGGTGAGGTTGTGAAAGACAGTTTCATGTCTTTTTCATCAAGACAAAGCAACAAGAGACAAGGTAGCTTTACGGCATCAGCAAGGTCTCTCTCAGACAAAGATTCGGTAGACTGGGGTTTCAACAGGTGCTGCTCAAGCTCTTTTGAAGAAGCACAATGAAACGGGCAACACTGAGGATCGTAGACGCAGCGGTCGGCCATGAAATGCGGCACATTAAAGACACATCAAGCTTACGACCCTTTGAAATTGATTAGATGTCCAGCAGTGCCATCAGCTCAGAACGGTTAGAACCTGTGGGACCCAGGTACACACACCTACTGTCCAGAGAAGTTTGTTCAAAAGTGCTCTTTATGGAAGAGTTGCAGCCGGAAGGCCTCTGACGTGGAAACAAGGGACCCAGGTACGCACAAAAGCATAGGAACCGGGGTGCAGCAAACTGGCAGCAGGCGCTCGGGACTGATGAGTCAAAATGTGAAATAACTTGCTGTAGCAGAGGGCAGTTTGCTGGTGAAAGGGCTGGAGAGCAGTACAATAATGAGTGTCTGCAGGCAACAGCCAAGCTTACTGGTGGTTCCTTGAATGTTTGGGGCTGCATTTCTGCAAATGGAGTTGGCGCTTTGGTCAATACTCTTCTCAATGCAGGGAAATAAAGGCAGATACTCATCCATCATGTAGTGCCATCAGGGAGGCGTACGATTGGCCCCAAATGGATCCTGCAGCAGGACAACAACCCAAACATCCAGCCAAAGTCTTTAGGAACTATCGTCAGCGTAGAGATAAACAAGAAGAGAGCCACAGAGCCCCGATCTCAGCATTATCGAGTGTGTCTGGGATTACAGGAAGAGACAGAAGGATGTGAGGAAGTCTACACCCACAGAAGATCCGTGGTTAGTTCTCCAAGAGGTTTGGAACAACCTACCGGCAGATTTCCTTCAAAAACTGTGTGAAGGTGTACTTAGAGGAACTGATGCTGTTTTGAAAGCAGAGCGTGGTTACACCAAATATCGATTTGATTTAGATTTCGCTTTTGTTTATTCACTGCATTTTGTTGGTTGATGGAAAAAACAGTACTGTACATCACTACGTTTTCCTGGAGGTCTCTGGGTGTTTATGTTTATCAGCTACAGTTTTGAATGTATTTTAAAGTTTTACAGGCAAACACAGAATATGATTCTCACGTCTGGAAGGTGCGTACAGTTAAGTACTGCTCCTCCCCTGGGGAATTCTTATACAGCCTACACCTAAAAAGCATTTTACTGTGAACAGAGACCGGTGCAGTGTCTGGCTCACATGTTGATCTAATCCCGACGTGCATGGCTGTGCATAAGGAAGGGTTATTTAGGGCCGGTTATTCCACTGAGTGAAACCACTGAAGGCTTCTCTAACGCACTTCACAAAGAACCTGTGAGTGTTGCTGTTAGGAACATATGTTGGAAACGTAGTTAGAAAACACTCAAACCACCGGAGCTGTTCTCAAGGACTGATGGACACAATATAATCAGATAAATCATTAACAACAGAAACATGTCAGCTGCATAGAGGGAAATCCCTCAGAAAGTTTTTCACTATGATAAATGCTGGTACATGCACAGCAGCAGCTGCTGTGCTCAAAGGCAGGTCAAGATTTCTTTCTCACTGTATAGTACGCCCAGGGGAGGAAATATGAGCTGTGTGTTTGTGTGTAAATGCCAATATGGCTCGCTGATGGATGAGTAATAAGATGCATTAGCTTGTATGCACACAGGCTGGCACTCTGTCTGGGGGGAAAGCGATATTTTACCACAGCCCTCTAATTTCATCTGCACGACTCCATCAACCATCAACCATCAGTCCCAGAATGCATCACTTTCAGTGAAAAGACCTTTGGCGTGATGCTAGGTTCGGTAATTATATCAACTATATGTGCTGGCAGACATACAATGAGCCTAATTTGCATAGCACTGATCACTTTGTGCACATTCAAGTCTGCAGCCGTGCATACATGGCATCAGCTTTCTCTGCCGTCTTCAGCCTTATTCCACTTTTTTGCATAATGAGGTTTTCCATGAGCTGTTACCAAAAAAACCTGCTCTAGTTATCAAAAGGTTGGGTGAATCTCATCTCGTCACATCGCCTGTTTTATTCATCATCATTTGCTATTTGATTAGATAATACCAAGACTTACAAGGTCCTCGTTGGATTTGTGGAGTTCCCAAAAAAAAAAAAACAAGAGTTGCAGTTGCAGTCACTCATTTCCCCTTCAGCACAGGTGTTCACTTCACGTGTCTTTTATCAGCGCGGACTAAACAACAACAAGGTTCTGAAAAAAACTCTTTGCTGCAACGTTTGCATACATGCACACAAGCTCTGTCACTGGCGTTAAAATCGCTGGATTACTGTGTGTAGTCATCATTAGGTGAAAAAGTGAAGGTCAAATAACTTTTTAAAAGTGAAAAAACTGTGTATTTAGTATTAATCACGTCTGGATAAAAGCAACATAATAAACTGTGTTTTTCACATTAAGCAGTTTATGAACTGATGGTGCACCATAATACTCTGAAGTCACAATGTTTTAGTCCAAAGCTACTTAACGAGCATTTGATCATAGTATAAATAAACTTTATGCCAGAAAACTACCGAAACATTTCTGTTTAGCAAGTCATTTGATTCACACTATAGTCTTAACATGTTTACCAGAGAGGAGAAGGAATGTGATGAAACATAAAATAATACTAAAATAAAAATTAGAATTAGAAAAGTAGGACCATGGGCCAAATATGTGAATATTATCTACATACCATAATTGTTCCCCCTGTCTGTGTCCGCAAAGGCTTCAACACTCTCCGCTGCACCAAGAAATTAGGCAGAAACAGAAGAGGTGGGATTTCTGTGATTGTTGCAACCACTACTGACCACTAAAGTGGAAACAGACACAATTAGACACAGTTAGGATCTGTTTTTATACAGTACTGCAACGTATGGGTCAAACAAAGCCACTCTACTGACCTCGGGTAAATGAAAAGCACAGAAAGCCAAACGAGGTGGAAAAAGCGAGGCTACCTGTGCGTTCATGAAAACAAAATAATGCTAATTCACAGCAGAGTACTGAGGTACCTCTCTTCCGCCCTCCAGGATGTGGCTGTGCATGCAGTAGGGGAGGAGAGAATAAAGTCTGTGAACAGGGTGAAATCACCGGACCAACCTTATTTGCCCCACTGCAGACACGCTACCAGGGGAAGGAAAACGAGCGTGTTTCCTGATCAACTCCTCGAGCTGATAAATTAAAAGCACCAAAACTCCTAATGGCTCAAAAGAGTCAGAAAGGAACTTCTGCAAAGACTTGACACGACTGATTTGAATGACTAATGACTAATTCCCCTATGGAATAATCCCCTGCCTTCTGATGGGAGCCGCCTGCTCTCCTATGCCACCTCCCGCATTACAATACCAGCCGAAGACAGTCGGGAGTGAAGCAGGAAAAAATCCCAACTGTGCTTTAAATCGCCTTAATACTATTAAACTATGATAAAACATACAGTTAAATCCTGCCGCGCTGCTCCTCAGCGCCTCCGAGTGACGCACAGGAAGAGAGAGCAGAGAAGAGGATGTGAGGAGACGAAGCGCTGCGGTGAGCATGCTGCGCCGTCGTGCTGAGCGGCGCTCTGTCGAGGGTTAAACAAAGCTACCTTTAATCTGTTGAGGTAGCGTTTGGTGTGAACCACCAGGAGATCCTCTTCAGTCGCTTCAAGGGCTTCCACGATGTTCCCGTCGGTGATGAACTGCTCCTCTGAGAAGAGACATTGTGTGATTGGAGTCAAAGAGGCCAAACAGGCAGGAGATTGGAAATATAACGCTGCCAATGTATGAAAAACACCCAATTCTGTAAATGACTCATTTTTACTAAAGTATTTTAATGATGCTAGTGTTGCAGCTATTGGTATGTGTATACTGTTTCTACCTGAAACTAATGCAGTATTGATATGTTTCTATGATTTTAAAATGACCTCGAATTCCATGTCTCATGTGCTGAACAGAACCAACAGAGAAATACATCATAACCATTTGGACTAATGTGGGCAGTATGAATATGAGCTTTTATCGGGCTTTAGAGTCATGTTCTTTTCTCATCCAACTGAGGAGAAGAAGGGATGTAGACATAACTCCAGTGTGAGGGCTTCTCACTTTTATTAACAATAAAATTACAACATTATTCCTTTCATTACTTCATGATAATGATTTTAATAAAACAGTATTCTACAGTTATAGGATACAAATAAACTCCCATTGTTTGAACATCCAGGTATAAAAAAAGACGTGAATCACTTCCTCACAGTCAGAGATAAACGTCTCACACACACACACACACACACGCACACATAAATTCTAAAACCAGTCTGTTTGTCTGATTTTCTAAGCATGCTGGTTTAAAGCTGCATTATCATCTACTTTTCCTCCAATTAGAGCGTGCGTACATTTAGAAATTTCAAGGCTTGCCTCTGTCAGCACTCCTCTATATTTTTCTATATTAACTTCTGAAGGCTTTGTGAATTCATTAAGCTGTGTATCACACTTTCTGTAGCAAAGACCATCCATGGTGCATTTTGACAACAGCTTCATGTGAATTCGTGCCAGTAACTCGGCAAATATTCTCCCTCGGCTTTGACACTGGGCCTCGTGTACTGTACCTGCACAGACTCCCACAGGGCGCGTTCTGTAATTATCTGTGCTCTAATGCTCTGCTTTTCCCCTCTCCAGCAACTACACCTCTACCTCTCTTTGCCTCTGATCTGCCCTGAGTGACTCAATATGCATCATCATGGGGACACGTCCTCCCCCATCTGCATCGCGGCTTATCATTTCTTTTACCTTTCAAGAAGCGAATGACTTTCCCCCACTTCCCTGCATCAAACGGATGGAGCTTTTCAAGGCCCATGAAGGTGATGTTGTAGTCTGGGTGGTACACAATGGGCAGACATGTCCGAGGGATGCTGACATACAAATCAGAGCGGTGAGAGCTGGAAAAATAAAATCAGAAGCTCAATCAAATGACTCTCCTCCTGGACTACTGGTACTGAGGTGGTCCTGCTTTTTGTTTGTGTCGCTCACCTTCTTTTGCTGTCATTATCTTCTTTGGGAGACATGTTTCTTAAGCATTACCTTCATTCATCAGTGAAGTTATCTGCATCAATATGTACAATATGTACAGTCACACTCAGAACATCAGTGGTGATGATGAACTACATACAGGAGTCTCCTTTTCGCGCATGCGCACACACGTGTATATTTCCAAAGACGCAACGACACAAGGAAACGTTTCAGTGTACAAACACACACAGCTTCTAATCACGCTTTTCACGAGTTAACCAGGCGTACGTCATCACAGTGATCAACGTGGTCAGAGATGATCAAACTGTTGAAGGTGACAGAAAGTGAGAGCCTCTCACCTGCTCCCGTGTCTGACGCAGGTTAGAGAAGAGCAGCTGCTGCAAATAAAAGCGTCGGTGCAGGTTTTTTCTCCCGGCGACAGAGATCAGCTTTGCTTGTTTGGTTTGGCGTTAGATTGAAAACGTCTTTTCTTTTTACATCCTGCTCCACTGCTACGTAAAGTGCGAGGCGCGTCAGTTACGCTGTTGGCGTAAGCTGGTGTACAGATTTAAAGCGGAAGCAGCATGTTTACGTCCACAGAGAGCTTTCTCTTTCTGTATGAGAGCTTAGTGTCACGGTAAGATCTGCTATGGACATGGTTAGTGTACATTTTATTTACCTAATCTACTACTTCCTTTTCTTCAATGCAGATAAAATGTCTTGTTATAAAGTATATAAGTTAATTAACCATTAAATTAGTTAAATTTACTATTATGATCACACACAATTATAAATAAGAAATACAAATCTATTTGAGTTATTTTAACATTGGCTATTATACATTGCATATAACTTTACAGCATGTACTTTTATTACCAACATCCTGTTTTGAATTCCTTTCAAAATAAGGTCAAGTCATTTTTGTTTACTATAACTAATTTAGAGACTTTTAGCCTATTTCTTTTTTCTTGTTTTTTGTATGTAAAAATGTACCGCAAAGTGTACGTAATGCCACCACTCATAGCAAAATGATGGTTTACTCACTGACTGGAAGTGGTACTAACAAGGAAGAGCAGGAAGAACATTTGAAACTAATTACGTCAGTATAAAAAGAGCATGTTAGAAAGTCAGATTATCTCAGAAGTAAAGAAGAGATTATATAATTATCTACAGTCCCAAATATTATTTAAAGATTCTGAAAAACTGGAGAAATCTCCGGCCAAATGTGAAAGTTCAGTATTGGATGCGTGTGATGTGTGAGACAGCACTGTATTAATAACAGACAGGATCCAGACGTCTTTCTCAGAGAAGGCCCTGCATTTTTTAGCAGGACATAGCTATATATCTGTGAAGGTTCTCAGTCATCCAGGTCATGGTTATCTCAAAAAAGGTTAATCCGATAGCAACTGGACTTGTAGGTTTCTTGACAACGTTTCGCTAAACCACATACTGCGTTATTCACAACAGCATGACTTTGTTGTGGTCCAGGTTTGATTTGGCCTGCCTGCAGTCCACACCTAAAGTTGTAAAAGTTTAAACATTGCACATGTCGCAGGTTGCTGTCAGGATAAAGCATCATTTTCAGCAGCACACCAAATGTTCCCGTAGGGATAAAAAGGGTTGCTGCACATCTTATCTGATCGCACCATGTGCAATAATGTGCACGTCCACCTAATCACTCCCCTGAACTCTGTTGATCTACAGAGCAATGTGGATTCACACACTACAGCTTTCACCACTGTGATTCCTGTGAATGAGCTTTTAATCCTGCCTGTTAGCAGCTGAAGTGGCAAACATCTATTATTGGCATGATATGTTAATGCCTGTGTATGGTAATAGAGATGGCCCTTCTCTGAAGTGAGGAGAAGCGTGACCTCTGGGCACTCGCTGGACTGGCTGCCTGACAAATCTTAGGAAAAACTCAGTTAAAATCCTGTGTGTAGCACTTCCCAGTGGAAAAGCTAATTAAACTGACCTTGCTCTGGTCTGTGGTTTATATTTAGCTTGTATGTTTCCTATATTGTGTCTGAACTTATTGCTGTGCTGTTTGTACACTGTGCTATCTTGGCTGATTTTATCTGAGTGAATCCTTCCAAAGTCACCTACAGTATATTGGTGGATGAAAACACGTATACTTGTATAGCGCCACATCAAAACAAAAGTCATTGCAAGGCACAAAATATAGGTAAATACAGAAATATAACCAAACAGTCCCACTTGAGCAAGTACTAGGCAACAGTGGAGAAGACACTTTACAAATGCCAACGATAAATCTTACTTTCAGTATAATAATCCATAGTAAATAACACTGACCAATAACAGGAAGCTTAATGCAGTATTTTGTCACTCATGATGGGTTCACTTTAATATTTGATCTCAGAGCATCATAACAGCCGAGACCTGTGAAATAATATAAAGGCAGTGAATAACGTTAGCTGTGACCAACTGTACATTGAAAACGTCCTAAATCCTCACAGTGTGCTTGAGTTTCATCTCACAGACTGGAAACCTGACTTTCTCCCTCAAGATACTCTGGTAGAGAAGGGACTTCTTGTTTCCCTCAAGCGTGCCACATCCATGGTTCTGAAGATGCAAAGCATCCCCAAAACAGTGCACTGCCACCTTTGCTCTTGACCCAAGGTCCAATGTTCTTAAGCTCATGCTTAGCAGCCAGATGCAACAGTCTTCCCCGTCTTCAAGTGTGTCAGAGTGTTAACGTCAGGTTATCCGTAGTTATCTCTTGACTGTCCCCTGCTTCTCACATTCACTGTCTGTCAGATAGCGATGATAATGAACTTTATTGAGGTGGGAAAGGTCCACAGTTCCTGTGATCCCAGACTCTTATTTTTTGGATGTAATAACATTTTTTCCCACAGGCCTAGTGGGTGGTACGTCGGCTTTTTGTTTAAAAAAATACAAGTATTGATTAAAACCCAGGATTATGATAGACAAAAGAAGAGAAGAAATCGGGAGAATATTTTTTTCACCGCTCTGTACTGAAACCATGCTGTTAGACTGCAGTAGTACTTCATCTCAGCATCATATATTTATTGTGTAGCGTGTGGCAGGAGAGTGAATATTCTTCTCACTGTTTGTAATGATAGAATATAGAAAATAGCGTGATTCAAAGATACCTGTGTAACCTAAATGTGTTTGTTAGAGGTAAAAGCTCAGAGCCGTGCGGTCATCTGTAATGTCAGTGTGATAATACAGCATCACATACAAACAATTATACAATGCAGAATTGCCTCTGAAAATAAAATCCACCCTATTTCATATGAGATGTTGTGATTATATTATATGTATGGTACTTTACAAATGTTCTGTTTTCAGTTACACACATTTTTTGTTCGGCCTGACAGTTGTAATTTTGTTTTCTACTTCAGTAGAAGTGATTGACACGCTGACGTGCAGATCTAGCATGGATTAGATGGTCCGCTTGGGGCAATAAACACCTCACCAACAATACAGAGCATCTGTTACCATAGCGACTGTCAGACTACATATGACAGCCCTACATTTTCACCGATATGAGTGAGAACGAATAAAATAAAAATCCTGCTGAAGCAGGGAGTCTATCTGTATAAATGGACTATCAGTAAAAGCTCTGGAGTAATACTGTACTTACATCTATAACCTGATTTCATAAATCCACATTCACTGCACTTTATGAGGTGAGGTTGTGATGGCTCCATATGGACAAACCAATCTCTCCTCGCTGTTATGTAGATGGATGAGAAAAACAGCCTCCAAATCTCTTCAGGGAGGTATTTGAAGATACCAAACATACTGTTCTCCATCTGCACAACTAAAGGCAGGAGGAGCAATTATCTCATTGCAGGGACTGAATATTTCCTTAACACTGATTCATGAGTTTTTCAGACCAAGGTGACTGTTTGAAGCAAACATGCGCATGGAAAAACACTCCAGGCTCAGTACGACACATCCCACAATATCAGAGGACACGGTCAGGATTACAACAAGATGGGATGGTATAAATGAGCTGAAACTCAGAATGAGTTCACACAGAGACACACAGTCATTTCTGTTAAGTGTTACAGCGTTTAGTTTGATCCAAAACTGACGTATCAGTATTAATGCAGCATCAACAAACCAGTGACTAAAATCAGTGTCTGGGAAACAGACACGCGTGCTTTGTTTATGGTACTGGCTCAACCAAGAAAGACTGAGATGCAGAAGGTTGCAGGTTCGAAACCCCGTCGGACTCCTAGTCCATTCCCTACCAGGTGTGTCCCTGAGCCACACACACAGCGCTAGCTCCCTGTAAGTCGGTGGTGCTAATGAGGCAAATAGAAATGTCAAGCGCTGATTAAACTTACAGAAGAAGGAGATTAAAAGTAAAAAAGGTTTTAAAAATGAATTAAAAGCTAGATTGTCTCACATGCTGTGATTCAAGATTGAATGAAAAATTGCTTTATACCAAGAATATTATTTTATAATATTCTAGTTTCACTCAAATCATGTTACATGTGTGTGCACAACCATATATCTCATTCTTCAAATTATAAAGCAGCTGTAGTGGTTGCCATGTTTTGACTGGCAGTGGAGTAGCACATGTGTAAATCCTATACAGCTTTTTCACTGCTGACTGGAAGAAAGGCAAGAGAGACAAACACAATTTATTTCCACCCAAACAAAGCCTCTCAGTTTCCCATCTGCCCGGGCTGATGTAAACATCATCTGACTTCCACAGCCAGGCAGTGATCTCATGAATGGTTTGTATGGTTTGGCACTTCGTTGCTCTCCTTTTGGTTCCAAATCCAGCCTCATAGAGTGTGAAGATCATCTCCGAAGACCTAAGCAGTCTCCACTTTAAAAAAAAATGGAACCTGATGAAAAAGAAAGTTGTAGACTTATAATAAATAAATTTACAAATTAGCACACCACAGTGATGAACTGTCTGATTAGTTCTGGTGTGCAGTAGCGTATAAATCATAGCATAGCATAGTATAGCATAGCTTTGAAGTAGCTATGATGGTTTATGTTTTTATTTGCAGAAAAATTAAAAGGACTAGAAAGTTCCTGGGGAAACTTTGAAGGTGCCTGCCACCTTGCGCCTCTGAACCTTAGACCCATCTCCCCGACCAGAGAGCAGGATTCACAGAGTATTTACAAACACACACAGTAAACATGAGCAACAAGTGTCAGCCAATCGGAGAGCAGGTGCTAACAGGGTGCTTCAGTTACCAGGGTACCATCAGTTATTAAAATCCCACATATTTTTAATCTTTTCATGATTTTTCACTAAAAGACTCTTCGCCATGCATTGACTCCCATTCTTTTTATATGGCAGGCACCTAATAAATAAATAAATAAATAAAGAAGCCAGTTTAGAGGTGGAGAACAATTAAAATGAATGGGAGGCACCTAATTACAATACAGATTGGTGCAGTGTTGTGTAATCCCATTCATCTCAGTTTCCTACTGCCTCAGGGGAATGGGAGGGTACTGAACAGTACCAACAGCAAGCTCTTACAGCTAGGGTACGTCCCAAAGGGATAATGCGTCAGTTAAGCAACACATGCACAAAGCTAAACTTAGTCGCCCGGCACCCAAATGGCAACTGGTGTAACACTTATACGGCACAACAAACAAAACCAAACAACAGATTCTTATATTGTGCAAACCAAGTAATTTGGTTGGAATTATGCATACAAATATCTGGGTCAGGTTTAGGCACTAAATAGACCAGACTAGATTGACATGTGCATCAAAACGGAGTTTGTACTTTGCCCTTGTACTTGCAGGCTGCTCCTATTAAGCAAAATGACTGCAACATGTCATTGCTGAAAGTTGACCATTAAATAGATTATATAGTGCATAATACATATGCTCTTCATTATCAAAAGTATTATGACAATCATTGCTAACAGACTTTTGTTCCAAGCATTAGCAGTTCTGATACATTTGCATAAGAACCCACTGCAGTAGCTGAATTGGACATCAGCACTTGAACGCGCCTAAATGGTCAAGAGCCAGCATACCTACATTTTCGCATGCAGATTAGGTGTTTACATCATTTGAATAAGTCAGTGAATATTCTTGTTTGACTAGAGGATGTGGCCCGTGCAGGTAACCAGAGTGAAATAGAAGGAGAGAATAGCAATCACATCAACGATGTATGTGCGCATAAGAAGGTTGTGCGCCGAAGCGTATTGTGAACTTATCGCTAGTGCGCTTAGCCGAAGTTGTTGCCTGTGAAAGCGGGCCTTCAGAAAGCGGGAAGAAAAAATCAGTACAGACCCCTCCCACCCCGGACACAACCTCTTCCAGCTTCTCCCCCTTTTCCAGGATCACCAGACATAATAAGAGTTTCTTCCCTCAGGCAATGTCACTAATGAACAACTGATATATGGACACAAACTGCACACAACTCAGCACACTGCACACACACACACACACTGCACACACACACTGTCTTGTCTTTCTGTCTTGTTATAATTTGTCTTTAATTTATTGTTATTGATATATTTGTTTTCTGTCTGTACTGTCCTAGAAGAGCTACAAATGACCAGAAGCAAATTCCTTGTATGTGCAGCATACTTAGCGAAAAAAGGTGATTCTGATTCTGGCATACACACTTTATACAATAAGTGGTCTTGCATGCCACATGCAGCTAAGCCGAGCGTACACCTGAGCGACGTGCACTTTAGTGGAGTCAAGAGTACCTGGAGGGAACCCACACAGATATATGGAGAACATGCAAACTCTACACAGAAAGGCACCTGGCCAGCCTGCAGATTTGAATCATGGTCTTTCTCGCTCTGAAGCAACAGTTCCAACATCTACAACACCACCACGGTTTATTAATGTATGATTGCAAAGCAACCAAGGGAGGTTTTTAGGACATGGCTGTCTACACAAGTTAAAAGGAAAACCATGACACACACTTTTTATTGTAAAAGCAATTGCTTCTTTCTACAACACATAACAGAGTCACAACATGCTGTTGATCATGGCAAACTGTCAACGTCCGGGGCTTTAAATTGTCTGCCCAGCATGCTACTGTGACTCCTGTGAGAGCTTTGGCCACTGCCACTCACAGCACAATGGGCTTGACAAAGAATCTTCTATGGACTCCTGGGGGGGAGCGGTACCACAGCACATCAATGAACTGTCACAGTGTGCTTCTAACTCCTCTTATCTATCCCCACATCTGACAGCTACTCCCACATCGCCACAACACTAATACACACTTGACAGGAAAGTGTGTGAAAGTGGAGTACAACGCAGAGAGCCATTCCATAGCTTTTTCTTTGAAGAGTGTGTATCACAATACTACTGCCTTACGCTTTGACCAACACTAGAAATAGAGCAAGTTTTGCTGTGCTTTTGTGTTTCACTGTCAAAGACAAATTCAAATCTACAGCTTTAAATGAATAAAGTCAGTTAATTGAAGATGAACACGTAGAACAGCTACACACACAAACTCACCCACACTGTAGATTAAAATTGATAGTGACTCAAATTGAGTTTGTGTGTCGTGGATGATCTACATGTTCCCCAGCAAGTAATACTCATTCTTCATCAGTCACTTAATACAGTTTAACATGAGGAATGAGCACAAGTCATACATATATGAGCTGAAATACAATCTACTCCTCTTTTTATTTTACCGCATGAACAGTGTTCTTTAATAAAATTTTAAATTGCATGAAGCGATAGTTGTCCTGGTCCAACAAGTTCTGGTGGTTGGGATGGTTGGTTGGGTTTAGGCACTGTCACAATTCAGCCCTGAAATGTTCATAGTTTTGTGCTTTTATTTTGTTCTCTGGTGGTCCTAGTTCTGTTTCCTGTCTGCTGGTGATGGGTACTTTACTTTACTTTCTTCTTCTTCTTGTTTTTCGGCGGTTGTCAACCGACAATAGCAGCATTGGAGGAGGACAAATGTGTTAACTGGGCCAACGGTCCTGACTGGACCCTGGACAACACGATTACCTACTGATCCCCTTGGGAAACAGTAGCCTTAGACGACTGTTGCGCCTGGGCCAATGACGCATGAAGGCCTTTGAGAGACTGGTCCTTGACTCCCTCCGACCACTAGTCAAACCTTCACTTGACCCCCTCCAGTTTGCCTACCAGCCCCTACTTGGAGTGGATGACGCCATCATTCATCTGCT